>JAAGKR010012422.1:0-16533 GCA_011419295.1 Clarias macrocephalus
TTTTCTGTGGAGGTTACTCCTTGAAAACAAAACAAACAAAAAAGGAAGGCAAACTGCTCAATAAATCTGTAAACTAATTAGCATAACCTTTGTGAGCTTGTTGACTAGGGCTTTACTTTGACTAACGAGTCTTGAGACACTTTAATTGCTCAATTTTTGTTTATTATCCCTGTTCTCATTATCTGCAAAGACATTGCTGAGTCCTCATGGACACATTAAAATATAAAACACATTTATTTACCAGTCAACTTCATAGAACTAACATACTACAACTGTAAATATAAGTTTCTAAACAACACTTCTGACAAGTTTAGCCATTAATGCTAATTAGCATGGTTTTAGTCTAAATGAGCTTGTCTGTAGTAATAAACCAACAAATCTGAGGTAAATATTAATATTTCCGACAGTTTTATGATGTTTCCACCACTACCATGACTGTACATTGTCCATTAACAGACATGTGCCAGCTAAAGTGTTAATTCTTGAGTCACTAAAAATTTTATTACCACATATTGTTCTGTTAAACACATTTATTACAATTATTTCTCACAGTAATCTAACATTTCTATGTTTTTTAAAAAGTTGACATTTAGAGAAGCTCTGAATTCCCAGGTTATGTGGTAATATTAGCATTTCTCTGAATCGCAGAACCATGTAAGGCTGGTTTGCAACATTCCAATTGTCGTCAATGTAGATTTTTCTTAATAATTTACCTTAATTATCTTAATTATTCTTTCTCATTTCTACTGTTCCTAGGCCTTTACATTGCTGGTATAAAAGACTTGTATTGTTACCTACCTGCTAGCTATCTGCATATATCGTTAGCAAAGGTTCCAGTCAAATAACAAGGATTAAGGAATCTTTTAGCAGACATGTTTACAGTCATAAATTGTCTTAATAAATGTTTAATAATTTGTGAATATCCTGAAGCTAGTCAAATTTATTTACTATTTCTTTATATACACCAATTAGCACCACCATTGTGACCACTGAAAGATAACGTGAAAAACACTGATTAGCTCGGTAAAGTGTCACCTGGAAGTGGGTTAAATATATTAGGCACCAGGTGCCTCTGAAGTTGATGTGTTTTAAGTTGAGAAAAATAAGTAAGCCTAAGGATTGTAACGCCTAGATGAAATAATCAGAACAACTACAAAACTGCAGCTCTTGTTGGATGATCCTGAAAAAAAAAAAAAAGCCCAACAATGGAAAACCAGTGAGCTGGCAACAGGGTCATGGATGGCCAAGATTCTTTGACGCAGGTGGGGAGTGAAGGCTGGCCCATGTAGTCCGATCAAATAGAAGAGCTACTGTAGCTCTTTTCCTGAAAAAGTTAACCACCAAAAGGTCCTACAAAGGGCACGTGAGCATCAGAACTGGACCATTGACAAAAAGAAGAAGGTAGCCTGGTCTGATGAATCAAATTTTCTTTTACATCATGTGCACCACTTGCCTGCGGAAGAAATGGTACCAGGAGGCACAATGACATGGAGGCAAGCCAGCGGAGGCAGTATGATCCCTTGTTCTGCTGGGAAACCTTGGGTCCTGCCATTCATGTGCTGTAGATGTTACTGTGACATGTATCACCTACCTAAACAGTACTGGAGACCAGTTACACCCCTTCATGGAAACTGTAGTTCCTGATCGCAGTGGCCTCTTTCAGCAGGATAATGGCCCTGAAAAACTTGAACTGTTGTGTTCTTCAAATACATTCATAAACCATTATTTTCATGAATGGATTGAAGAACACCACAGTTCAAGTTGTTTATTTGGTCTCTAAATTCTCCAGACCTCAATCCAAATGTGGAACCTATCGACTTATAGGATCTGCCACTGATAGCTTTTTGCAAGATACCACAGCACACCTTCAGGGGTTTAGTGGAGTCCAGGGATCAACGGGTTAGGGCTGGTTTGGCGGCAAAAGGGGGACCTACTCAATATTTGGCAGGCAGTCGTAATGTTATGACTGTTTAGTGCAAGATTACAACAAATCAAATATAAGATTTTTAATGCATACATCTCATGTTCTATTGGCAGATTCTTTTGCTAGTTTCAGGCATTTATTTCTTAAAAGAAGCGAAATTCATACAATAAATCTATGCTAAACATTTGTTTAATAGGCTTAACTTTTCTTATATTTAGTTTATTTTATCTGATATTTACAAGAAAAGTATTCAACTAGATTTTTTTCTATTGCTTATATATACATTTTTGCAGTATTTGCCAAGCTGTAAATGTTACTCTAGCCCACAGTTGCTTGCTATTTAGCATGTACGTATATGGACAATGTACTGTAAATGCACGGTCATGGTGAAAACAATATGGTTGTGTTAGTAATATTACCTTTTTCCGTAGAAATACTAAAAAGCTTGGATGAGAATAACAGATGTGACAGGACAATGTAACCAACGCACAAAGCCAATCGCTGGATCTGTCCATCCATCTGTGTTCATCATCCTGTTATGCTTTTGGGAGTTGTCTTCGCCAAGGTCGAACATTGATGTGTGTACGAACTCCAGTTGCGCTATAAAGTCAGCTGCTTACCTAAAAATTCTATTATGTGCCAAGTGGATAAACAGAGATGTCTTGAGCTAGAAGCCCAGGAAACGGAATTTATGTGGAAATTTTACACTGCAGTTTTAACACTGCAGATGGAACATACATTTAGCTAGTTTGTGTAGTGATGGATTTTTACTTATGTAATGACTTTAATAGTGATCATATTAGAAGTAACTAATTCTAACTGCACTTAGTAATTGAATGGAGCTCAAGAAGGAGAAGGTACAAAGGACAACTTGACGAAGTGAGAGATTTCCCCACATTATTCATCATTGTTCAGATATAAATCTCCAAAAGAGGATTAGATTCTCAATTTAGGCTCTCTAATTAAAGAAAATGGAATACGATTAGGTTATGTTGTTCCTTGATTCTGCATGGCCTGGAAAATTAAGTCACACTAGTATCGCTCTCTCATTCTGTATACTACTTCTCCTGTACAGGGTCACGGGGGGCCTGGAGCCTATCCCAGGGGATAGGGCGAAGTACATGCCTGGGTAGAATGCCAGTCCACCGCAGGGCACACACACGCACGCACGCACGCACGCACGCGCTCTCAATTACACACTACAGGGAATTTGGGATTTACGCGGTTTGGGAATTTAGGATGTGGGAGGGAAACCGGAGTCCCCGGAGGAAACCCATATGTCTAATACTAAAATAAAGGAGGTGGTAAAAACACGCAGGGATCCAAAGAAGGTTCATAACAATATATTATAACATTTTCACCACAAAATACAATTTAAAAACAGTACCGTAATAAATTAGGAACAACTGGTTTGGATATTTTACAGTACAACCGAAATGTATAAAATCGCACACAGCACACTCGCACTCAGAAACACGCAGGTTCAAAATTAACCAGATGACTCGGTTATGTCTTTTGCGACAGTACAAAAACAAAAGTTAAAAAAGTGGACAAGGAAGTCTCAAAAGGGCCACTTTATAAAAACAGTGTTAACAGTTTGATGAACTTACAGACCAAGTTAGGCAGTGTCAGTCTTTAAAAGAAAAAAAAAACCTAGGAAAATATTTTGTTATTGGTGAATTTGGCATAGGAGCAGAAATTGCACTTTCAGAAAATCCTCATTTAAAAAAAAAAAAGCTTCACTGACCACAGATGGTAGCTGCACATTAATGCTACTTACTTATCCACATTTTATGTTAACTGTTTCAACATTCATTAAAACATTAATGTTAATGTGTGCTGAAACTTGGTGACTTGGCTATGCTTTATGGTCAGCAAAATTCTGCTTTCAGTGTGGGAAATGTCCACTTGGGTCTTGGGTCCCTTTTTAAGTAATCTCTATGCTAACTTCTATAACAACACTTGCTGGAGGAAAGTAAGCAAGGTTCATCCTTGGACTTAAACGCTGAGGCATGAACAGTTTTGAAAAATGAAAAACTTTCCACAACATAAAACTTTACGCCCTGGAAAGTTTGTGCTTTAGAAGAAAGAGTTCTTTTGCAACTGATCTAAGGTCAGCCAATAACAATCTGGTGACCCATGAACAGTAGCAGCACATGCTACAACAGCTAATAGCTAACCTTTAGCTTGGACTTCCAACACTTCCATTCATTCATTAAGTTGACTGACTGATTCAGAACCAGCAGCTTAAGATGCCCCATAATCCTTGGCAGTACAGGTCAGCGTTATCCGAAACAGTAGTACTCGTCCGAGTCGACTCTGGGTCGAAGCGGAGATTTAGTGAAGGTCTCGTCCCCGATGATGGGCTGGTCGTTGAAGCTGTCTGATTGGTCAGTGAGGGATGAACGTTCCAAGTCCTCCCCTAGCGTGTCCAGGTAACTGCCGACTGAAATTCCGTCCAGTTCATCTGTCTTGTCTTGGAGGCTGCTGAAGCTCCCGTGATGAGACGCGTCCTGGCTGTCTGAGAGGCTGTACAGACTGCCGTTTAAGCTGCTTTCCCGGCTGGCCACGCCCCCTCTCTCCTCCATCACCCAGCGGATGGACTCGATGCCTTCGTTGATAGAAAGGAGCTGCTGCATCAGTTTGACGTCGATGGCACGGAGATGTGCCTGTGTGAGCGAGAAGGGAAATGACGGCAATTAGATCACATTATCACTACAAGTTTAAAATTTCTCGGATTACAATTTGAATACATGTTGGTTATATTTTAAATAAAGCTTTGCTATTTAATTACATTTGATCACATTGTAAATAATAAAAAATACATAATACTACAATTTTATACACAGCAAGGCGGTCATTCAGTACATTCAGGTCGTCACTGACTAACTAAAGCAACCCCAGATCATTACACTACCTTCATGCTTGTTCAATGGACACCCTGACGCGCCCATCACTCAGGAATAGGATCGATCCGAACTCGTCTGTCTGCTCTGACAATTCCTTTTAAATGACTTGTACATTTTATGATTCATCATTTAAAACTTGTCTACTGCTTGGATTCCTTTTTCTTGTTGTGATGGAAGACAAAAGATAAAAGAAAAAAAGTGTTTCCTTGTGCGTCATTCTAAAGAAAAATCACAGATTCAGTGGAAACCAGCATGCCTAATCAGACGGGACTTTATATTACCTTAGGTGATCTGTACAGGCCGTTTTATAGTAAGGGAAAAAAATTCAGATGGGACTAAATTCCTTAGCTGCAGTGCTAATATTTATAATACCACACCGCACCATGTAAATCTATATACAGGAAGTTCTTTGAAAAAGTATAGGTAAAAGTTGGGTTTACCTGATTACGTATATCGTATAGTGGCGGCACTGTTTAAAGTACCACCTATTACTAGGTAGCTAAATAAGGTTTAATCTAAAACTTAGTCTTAAAGTCTTACAAATGATTAACTCGCAATTAGTAACCCGCAGTAAAATATTTGAATGGTGCAAACGTTTTATTTCCCCGTGAACATTCAGTGAGTGGAACGGCTGATCCTTGAAAATTGATGGATAACTTGGTGCAAACTTACAGAAGAGAAGAATCAGTCTGTGGGAACTGTACATGAATATTAATCATATACCCCATACAGTCCTGACCTTGCTCCATTCTTACTCCATTTCCACAAGTTTCCACAAGCCATTAAAGGGGTTCCTGGGAGGCCAGCGTTTCAGACGCAAAATGGGCATCTTCTGGTCTTTACCTCCTCTACATAAACATTAACAACGACATACTTCCTAGCTCAAGTGCTATTTTAAAGCATTATTCAGCAATCCCCAACCATTACCTAGTCACAACATGAGCATTGTACGTTTCAGCTGACCTAAAGACGGCAATCATGTCATCAGACATCAGAGTTTCAGCCCCGCTCACTGAAAAGATACTGCCCTTGAGCTATTCTCTGCTTTTTAAAAGGCAGAAATGCTGCCGCTTTTTTTCTTCACTGCTCTATTGGCGTGCGAGTCAAAGACAACACAAAGCACGGCTTTTGCCCTCCAGCTGCAGGGCGCGCTCAACTGCGATAAGCAAGGATCCAAATGGGATGCAAACGACGGCACATCGCGATCCAAGCAAAACAGCTAGTGGCACAAAAAGCTTCTTAGGAACAACATTTACAGAAAAACATCATGAAAAACAGACATTAAGTATTAAAATTATCATTGTCCTATTATTCATCTAGTGCTTTGGTAATAGGCGCGTTGCCAGCTGGGGTTAAACAGAGAGGCTCTCTGAGTCTCTGAGTCGTCTGCCTCAGCCCAATAATACGGCTAGTGTTTGCGTATGTGGCTACGTCCTGGGTATGAGATCACTAACTCGCCACATAGTCACTGTGGAATTCTGTGCACATGGAGATCAACTAGGGAGATACTACTGAGGCAAAAGGGTGCACGGAGCTCGCAAATTATGTGTTATTACCCACCCCTTTATGATAACAGCCACTGTTTCTAAGGGTTTATGGGTTCGTCTCTAGCGTGACCTGAGATGTTTTATGAGCTGACCGGAGTTTGCCCCTTTCGTCTTTCACAAAGGACAAAAGAAACCTTAGCGTACGGTCCCTCAAATGAGTACCCTGCTGCAAAAAAAAATAATAATAAAGGAAACAAAACAAAACAAAACAAAAAAAAGTCTCATGGACACCATGGGTCTTCTTGTGGGGGTTGCGACGGAGACATTCAGTAGGTTTTTGTTAATGAATTTGGTTAAGATTATGACAGAACCACGTATCCAGGGGTTTAAACCAGTTGTGTGAGCATCTGATGGAAATGTAATTGGTCTGGTTGTGTCTGGTGGTGATTCTGTGGTGAGTCATGGTGGTGGAGCTAAGAGATTACTTAAATATTTGCAGATGAAGTTTAGGCTTTCCCAAAGAACAAAAAAAAAAAAAGTGAGAGAGAAATCATGATAAAAGAGACTCGGTTTTATTGGAAACCAATGGATCTTGTTGGGAAAGGAAAACAAAAATGTAAAAAAAATAATAATAAATTTACCTCAGTAGAAGGTAAACGTTCTTTTCAACAGGTGAAGGAAGCTGTTGAAAATTCTTAGAGCAGATGTAACCAATATCCTGACCTGCTCTTGGTTCATGACACACCATGACCAATGACATTAGCACATGCTTGAAGGCTGTAAAATAAATCAAGGCCATGCGCGTCCTCAGACGATACGTGTCAAGACTGGGCCGATACGGTTGCGCTTAGTCGCTGTGATAATTTGACTAAAAATAACACAGCATGACAGATGTTCATTAGCCAGTCGGGATCTTCCCCGGACCTCTTCTTAGGACAGAAAAAGTAAAACAGGAACGTGAAAGTCTAATAAAGTACTAAACTCCTTAAAGCTGTTTTTACTTCATTTTAACCAGTACAATGCTCCACAGCCTTACATTTATAGTCGTCTGGATAACCGTCGAGAGACAAAACAAACCACAAGTTTTGTTGCGTGCAAATATAAAAAGTCAGGATCAAGGACTGTTTAGTCTCTCGAGTATCTGAACTATGATAAATGACCAAAATGTATTTTGTAATACATGGTGTCTATTGGCAGATAAAACACGAAGCATCTTTCTGTGGGTGAGTGAACTCATTTGTGATTATAAAAAAAAACATGAAGAAATAGCTCAGGAAAAAAAGTTCTCATGAAATGTTTGTATTAAACATTTCTTTTTAGTGTTTAGTAAATTTTCAGCTACTTGTCATCGACATCAGTCATCCATACGTTCCCAGAGCCATGTGGTCCCCAGTTTTACGGTCCCATGTTCGCAGGGTCCTGTATTATTTTTGTCAGTTTGAGACCTCCAAAACCACAATAAATGACAACCGTTAGCTTCGTTGTGTTTAAATATAGTAGTTTTGAAGCCTTTTTCCAAGAAACTTCATTCAGTCATTCATTCATCTTCTATGACTCTAATCCAACCCCTTCCAGACACACACACACACACACACACTGGGCAATTTGGAAACGCAAAGTAACCTACTGTACAAGTCTTTGGACTGTGCGAGGAAACACACCAAGCATCTCCAAGCACGCAGACCCCGAGGCAGGAATCGAACCCTCGACCCTGGACACGCGAGGCCACGGTGCTAACCATTACGCCCTCCAGTAAAATACAATGGATAATATTTTGGAAATATTTTGCCTTGACATTTGTCTTGAACAGAAGAGGAGGTTAACAGAAAAATTAACAAGAGAACGCAAGATTCTTGGAACATTGAAACACTTTGGAAAAGTTATGCACGCAATCAGTAAATGAAGAGGCGTTCACTCTGGCTAGCAACAATGCGACAGGTTTATTTTCTGCAACACGGAGCCATGATTTCTACAAGCGATTTTAAACTTACACAAATTATGTATGATACAAAAAGCTTCGAATAATTCCTCCAATCAATCATGTAGCATTTTTTTTTCTCATTCCACCATCTCACAACTTTTAGCTCCTACTTGATTAAAAAAAAACTGAACTGAACTAAAAGTCTATATGGGACATTACAAAAGTAAAAAAAAAAAAAAAAAGAAAGCTTGAAAGGGCAGTAGCGGAGATGACTGGTGTCTCTGGAGAGTGTTTGTAGATTAGCATGCACTGCTAATCTGCTATTAGCTAATCTAAAGCCTGGCATGTAGCATGTAAATCAAACAACCAATTTTGGACACTGACGAGTGTGTTAGTTTTACTAGTTAAACATAGATGCTATATGTTGCTGCCACCAATGAATGTACTCCAATTAGTCATAAAAGCATTAATGTTAAAACCAGGTAGGTTTTAGGTTCCCCTCATGTCACGTGGCTCCACAGGGCTTCTGAGAAAGGGCTATGGTGTCTGACACCTGGATGTTGGCAATGGATCCTTTGGGTTGTGTGGAGGGGCCTCTGTGGATTTTTGAATCCATTGGGCGTTCAATCAAATTAGGATTCTGAGAATATGGAGTCTTGGTGGACTGGGTGTTCTGGTACCTTTCTATCATTCCAGCATTGATTTTTTTTGGATGGGCCAAACTTGTGTATACTGGTGTATAGTTGGTGATCAATGTTGTTTAATTCCCCCGGTGGTGGTGTTCATGTTACGAGTGATCATGCACGCTGCATGTACCGCTAGCAAAGCTAATATGAACCTTGACCCGAAACTGCCCATGTTCACACTTTTTTTTCTCAGTGTATTAATGTATTAGA
Source organism: Clarias macrocephalus (assembly GCA_011419295.1). Classification (NCBI taxonomy): domain Eukaryota; kingdom Metazoa; phylum Chordata; class Actinopteri; order Siluriformes; family Clariidae; genus Clarias; species Clarias macrocephalus. The sequence goes on from JAAGKR010012422.1 coordinate 9,138, forward strand.
ATTTAGTTTGGATGAATTTTACAGACAAATCAATTGCATAATGTAGACTTCCTGTAGCTATAAAGTAATATCTGTCAATATCTGGAGGAAATACGAGACATCAAACATGCATTTGCTTATCAAATACCTTTGGCACAAGGTGAACAAGTCTTTCTTTAATGTGCGAAAAAAAAATTTCAATGCTGTGAAACACTGGAACAGACGGACAGTGGCAGCTGTAACTCCAGAGTCAGCGGCCGCTTCGGGGTCAACCGACAAAGCCCTGATTGGATTAAAGATTAAGCTGTGGTGTGTGTGTGGAAACCAACTGTAGCTTGAGCTCCACAGCCTGAAGCCACATGTTCACTAAAACAAGACGAATGATCAAGAACAAAGTAAGAAATGTGAATCCTGAACACACTATCCACTTATAAAGCATATAGCTAAAGAGGCACAACCTTCACACACTGTGTGCTTTATTTACTGTGGCTGTATGTGTATGGGTGATGATCTCATTCCTGGAGACTTGTATTCAAAACACTGTGTGTGCTGCAGGGCGATTGTGCATGCACGAGTGTGTGTCTAGAGAAGCAGCTGCTTTTGCTACTGCCGGCTTTTAACAACTGATCTGAGACCTGGCCCTTTGACCCTCACCGTTATCACTCACACTTACGAGCAGGACATCCAGACAAGTTCCTGGCCAACTGCTGAGGTCTCACACACGCGCACAAAAACTAGTATTGTCTTGTTGCTGCTGTTGATGATGATGATGATGATTCCCCCCACCATTATTCTTAACTAGTGTAAAGTCTGATAAAGAGAACCTGTACTTCCATGGAATCGTTCCAAGGCCAAAGACGGCAGACATAATAAAGACGTTCGTAATAAAAGATGATAAGATTGGATGACTTTGGAAAGAAGAAAAAAAGTTTTAGTCTTTCTCATCCTTCAAACCGAGGACTTTTCCACAGAAAACCACATTAAACATTCATGAGCTGCTTTATACCTTGCATTTTTTAAACTAAACTTTTGCCCCCCACATAAAAAAATCTTTTTTTAGAATGTAACCATAGTAATTTTGACAGTACCATGGTACTTATTTGCTGATATAGTACATGTACCACACTATGGTACAAGGTTCTACCATGGTACAACCGTATACATGTAATAAGATAAGATATACCTTAATTCGCCCCATAGTGGGAAAATTTCTAGGCATAGTATGATACTTAGTTCTAGCATAAACACTACAGTACTATGGAAGATGTACCAGGATACTGACAAAAATATACTATACATGTTATGCTACATATCTAATATGGTGTGGTACGATATTGGATACCTTCTGAATTTTGGTAGCCATTGCAGTACCCAATAAGTACCATGGTATTCAACAAAATATTATGATTCACGCCATAGTACTACCGCGGAAACCACTGAAGTGCCTAGTACCTACCCTGGTGCTCTATAAAGTCCTACGGCGTTTACCATGGTAATGTCTGAAGTACCACGGTAATACTATAGTTTACCTACAGTACTCTACAGCATCATCTGACCTGTGGCTATGTATAAATCAAGTATGATCACTTCAGTGACATAACCACCTGCTGCACTACATCTATTGTCTGACATTTAAAACTACTTTTACTTCAACTGATTAATTAGAAACGATAGCTGACCTGTTTTTGTTTATAAAAATGGACATACTTGGAAATGCTAGCTAAAAGCTGAGGAAAATCGCGGCGCTAACAAGAATGCGCATTTACCTCATGGGTACATGGTTAAACGTAGTGACAGAAAAACGAGAATCAAACAAACAACAATACATCTCAACTAAAACGTTTGTCTAGGGTGCGAACGTGATAAGCTATTAGAGCTGTGCGATTTTAACGGATTATGCAATTTAACTGATTTTTTTGGTTATTGAATTGATTGCGCAGTATTCAATTTACAATGGTTTCAATTTCAATGGTTTTGAGCTCCTTTAACAACCTTTTAAATGTTAAATCCTCTAACATGACTGATGCAACCTTTTTTAACGCGTTCACCCTCGCATTTTGTGAGACTATTAATCTTTTTCTGTTTGCTTTTTATGCGCAATTGGTGCAATACCGCCACCAACAGGCCTGGAGAAAAGATAATCGCTTTGCACTGTGTCAGACGCGACTAATATACAACCAACAATGCAAGTTATACAGGAATTCAATGCTTACTAGATATTTTCAGTAGTCACTCACGCGCTCACTCACTCACTCACTCACTCATCTTCTATACCGCTTTATTCTATATTCAGGGTCACGGGGGGCCTCGAGCCCATCCCAGGAGACTTAGGGCACAAGGCAGGGTACACCCTGGACAGGGTGCCGATCCATCACAGAGCACACACACACATGTCTTTGGACTGTGAGAGGAAGCCAGAGTACCCAGAGGAAATCCACCAAGCACGAGGAGAACATGCAAACTCCACGCACATAGAGACGGGAATCGAACCCGGACCCTGGAGGTGCAAGACGACAGTACTAACCACTACACCACCGTGCCGCCCACTTTTAGTAGTTTTCAACAAAAAACTCAATCAAAATGATTTGTAAATCACATTTCAATTGAATCGACGGTCTACTGTATCTCTGATTCACAGCGCATTCTACATGTTACACTCTGTTTTAACCTTTGTAACTACATAACCATTAAAACTACCTAATTATATACAGTATATCAAGGTAGCTAAGTCGTTTTAGCTTAATAAATTCAAAGGTTTCCATGCAGCAAAAATGTTAGACTGGGCAGATCACTAAGAGTGGGCTAGATCATAAATTTATCATTTGTATTCAAGATTCAAATAAATGCATACCTGTATACAGTATACAGTAATAGACGTCCATTTCTAGCTTACACGACATGGTCTGAGACTTAAAAAGTTCTTACAAAAATGACACTTATGGATATGCTTGGAATTAGACCTTTGTACACCTTCAACACTTTCTTTCATATTTTTGTACACAAGAGAAATCGGGAGAAACTCTCATCATCATGATTGTCAAGGTGACGATAAATACGCCAACAAAGTATTGCTTTAACCGATACGCTGCCATTACTGCACCACACATCTGGAGGTAGTGACTCCTCTCTAACCTTTAACCTTTCTTAGACAGGAAGTTTGATTTAACCGTAGCATTTTCCCCCCCTAACACCCAGTGCAAGGCGACGTTATGGTCGTTACGAGACGACACACAAACACATTCGCGCCGGTGTGAACGGCTAGACGTGGGAACAATACGGCAACGGACGGGGTGCTAATAGCTCTTTCTGAATCTGCTTTTCTGCTGAGACGTTTGAGCAAGCGTGTGTGTGTGTGTGTGTGTGTGTGTGTGTGTGTGTGTGTGTGTGTGTGTGTGTGTGAGCACACACATTTGCAAGTCTTCAGCTTTAAAACCACATGTTGGCTGCACTGATTTGCCTAGGGAGTGTTTAAAGCACAGCGCTCGTTTCCTTCTGAACGTTCCTGAGATTATTAGGAAAGCAGACGGAAGCAGTCTGCTGAAGCAGTCGCGATCGCCGGCTTCCTGATGACCGTGATGTCATCACGGGGCAGACGGGTTCTAAATCTGCACACGTGATAATGGGCGAGGATACAATGTAAAAAATAAATAGATAGATAAATAAATAAATAAATAAATAAAATCTCAGCATGTTAGTTAGAGATGAATGAAGTTTAGAAGATGCCTGGATACACACTTATGTTAAACGAGTGCATTCTAGCTTTTATGATCAAAGCAATCTTTAGATAAGTTCAGTAGCTGGAATTTCTGGGAGGAAATACAGGGACTGGGTTAAAAAAATTTTTTTTTTTAAAAAAGACACTGAACTGTAGTACCTATACTTTTTGTTCCTGGTTTTTGTCGGTCGCAAGGAAAAACCGAACCTTAAGGCAGAGTGGTTTAGTGGTCGCCTTGCACCTCCATGGTTGGGGTTCGAGTTCCGAGATTCCCGACTCAGGGTCTGAGTGCATGGACTTTGCATGTTCTCCCCGTGTTCCATGGGTTTCCTCCAGGTATTCCGGTTTCCTCGCACGCCGATCAGACTAACCGGAGTTTCCAAATAGCCCGTCGTGTGCGAATGTGCTTGTGAATACTATGGTAATCACTTTTGGCCACCACTATTTCCTACAGCGGTTCCTAGATGGATGGATGGATGGATGGATGGATGGATGGAACTGGACCTTAAGGACCACTTTAGCGTTGCAGATCAAATTCTTCCACTAGCAAAGTACTTTTAGAATCCTTTAATTAGAGCAATCGTACTGTATCAGTATTCACAGAACCCCATGATGTCATCGCTGCTTTGATCTCCCAGGTTCAGGACCAGGCTGAGATCCTGGATAGATCAAGCGCAGGAGATCTTTGGAGGACTTTTTTTTTTTTTCCTTCTGAAAATAAAATGAGTATAAATGAAAGATCTCACCATTTCCTGTTTGAGGAACAGCATCTTGCTCTCCAGTTGTTTCAGCTCAGCGCTGCTGCAGTGGCTCTGCGCTCTACTGGACTCGCACGGCTTCGCTCGGTGCGTAATGGACCGCGCCAGGCTCTCCGGTACCTTCCGGCCCAGTTTCACTTCGATGTCCCTAAAATCGGCGAGAGCGGTGCTGTCCTCTTGCTCCATCGCCAAAGAGAGAGAGAGAGAGAGAGAGAGACACCTTTGTCCTGTCCGGGAACACACTAAGATCCCAGCCTGAATAATTAATAAAAAGCGCTGAAATGTAAACCAGCCTCCGGAACCGAGGTCGTCTTTCCGTACAAAATCCGGTTCGTCTCAAAGATGAACCTGTCCAGCAGTTCCGTCCTGCACGAGAGGCAGTTCCACGTTACGCTGCACAAACTCGGTCGGGCTACATGAACTCAGACTGAGCCAACGGCCGGGCGCTTATAAGGACACAAACCCTCCGCGTGCGCGCCCTGACTGCTCTGTGGAAAGCCAAAAGGCTCACAAGGCGAAACAAGTCAGTGTACTGCACTGTAGGTGTCATTTGACTCGACTTGGTTGTCATTGTGTGGTACATGCAACTCAGCAACGAAGTGCAGTTTATCATCTACTGTGCCAAAAGTACACATATTGCCATTGTGCAAATGATATAAAGTGCAGGGTTAATAAGTTGAGTTATCTGCATGTACAATGAATATTCGAGTGTAATCGAGTATATGCAGTAAACTACAGAATAGAAAATGCTATGGAGTGGAAAAGAGGATAGGCAGGATTATAAGCAAGTAATGTAAATGACAATTATATAGGGTAGAAATTATTGGGGGTGGCACGGTGGTGTAGTGGTTAGCACCGTCGCCTTGCACCTCCAGGGTCTGGGTTCGATTCCTATTTCTGTGTGCATGGAGTTTGCATGTTCTCCCTGTGCTTGGTGGGTTTCCTCCGGGGACTCCGGTTTCCTCCCACAGTCATGTAGGTTACATGTAGGTTAGGTTAATTGGCGTTCCCAAATTGGCCATAGTGTGTGAATGTGTGTGAATGTGTGAATGTGTGTGTGTGTGTCAGTGCCCTGTGATGGATTGGCACCCTGTCCAGGGTGTACCCTGCCATGTGCCCTAGGTCTCCTGGAATAGACTCTAGGCCCCCCATAACCCTGAATACAGGATAAATCGGTATAGATGAAGAGTGAATGAGTGAGAAATTAATGGGATGGTGATGGCTCAGTGTGTAAGAGCTCTGAGCTACTGGTCAGAAGGTTGACGGTTCAAGCCCCCAGCTCCTGTTGGGCAGTGTTGGACCCTCGAGCAAGGCCCTTATTGCTCTGTATAATATTTAATTTGTGCAATGAACTAAACCTTGTTCCGAGAGCTCGTTCGTAAGTCCAATTTGTTCGTAAGTCTAACAAACATTGTCCAGGTACCACAATACCAACATGATTGACTATACACTGTGTACAGTGTTTGTTCTTTAGAATCGTACTGATGGTTGAACGATTCATGTCAAAAGAACAAGCAATGACTGCCATCTTTTCACCTCGCTCCATTCTCTCAATTAATAGTTAAGTGCCAGTGATGCTTGATCAAATGGCAAACTTAGTCACATGACTAGGGATTGTTATAATATAATATTTGGATAAAAAAAAAAAAACAGACCTGAAGCACACTTGAAAAAAGAAAGAAACACATTAAAACGGTAACATATTATGCAAATAACATGTCTGACAACGTGTGCAGTGCACCAGGTGGTGGAGTTAGGAAACATTCTAAAGTTATTGCATTGAAGTGTGTTCAATTTAAACATAGCCACAGGTCAGATGATTACATAAGAGATTTTTTTTTTACTATGGAATACTATTATATATATATATATATATATATATATATATATATATTAATAGTATTATATATATATATATATATATATATATATATATATATATAAATAGTATTATATAAATTTTTTATATATATAAGCAATTTTTATTAAAAATTAAAACATTTTGTTACAATTCTAAACAAATTTAGAAAACAATTCACTCCTACTGTATCACACATGATGTTAGAAAAAAAATCCAACTATAATTCACACCGGACACATGATTTTAATTATATAAATTAATAAATGTATATGAATTCATAAATAAAATTTCATGAATCAAACATTAAATTTCAGGGTTCAAGCTAATTCATTATCTCAGGCACATTTTGAAAAAAAAAAAAGTAAGGTGTTTTATTAGATTCATTCTGTATCTTCATTGTATGTTCTAACTTATTTTGTGTTTATAGTTATTTAGTGTGCTATTTTTAGTATTAAATAATTTTATATAGGAAAGCTCATAAAAACGAAATAATAAAAAAATATCCAACATATCTAAGTTGCCCATAATGACTGATTGGATGTGTGGGTGCTTCTCGCTCTTGGGGTACCAACGAGGGCTTTGGACATTTGGTGGTAATCGAAACCGAGCCGTCCGCATGGCAGGGGGAAAAAACACCTACCACTAGGCCAGCAATGCCCGTAATAAATGAAAATTTTCCATCAGGGAATAAGGATTATTAATAATAAATAACAACAGCAACATATTTCTGACCTCTTTGGCTTTCCACAGTAATCTTCTCTTCATCCTGGACAGGTGCTCCACTCCCACAGCCTGTTGAGTACCGCCCCCCCCCCCACACACACACACAAATCACTCTGCAATTACAAACACCACAACCTGCTGAAAGAAAAATATGCCTCTGAATAATTATGATGTCTGTAAAGTCAAACCATTAAGTGGTAAATCTGTCAAGCCTTATTTTATTAAGATATTTCACACTTCATTATACAGAATGAAATGTAAAAAAAAAAATGGAACTTTAGTTCAGATAACACTGAAGCTAGAGCAGGATAAAGACAATAATAATAATTATATTATAACTGGGTTGAGAAACACTACTTG
>JAAGKR010012423.1:0-16532 GCA_011419295.1 Clarias macrocephalus
CACACACACACACACACACACACACACACACACACACACACACACACACACGGGGCGGTAGCCAAAGCTTGAAGGCTTGTGTGGCTGCGAGCTGGAACAAGGCCTCTGGCACCGAGCCAGAGAGAGAGAAGGAGAGAGAGAGAGAGAAGGAGAGATATAAAAGAGAGAGCGCTTGAGGTTCAGGTTGCAGGAAGCTCTTTGCACTCAGCGGCGCCTCCAGCAGCCGTTATCAATCAGCATGATCACACACGCGTGTGCGTGCACACGCACACACACACACACACACACCCATAGGCCCACGCACTCCTCTCTCTCTCTCTCTCCATTCCACCTGCAGATCGTTATGGATCGGTTGGTATAATTTACAGAAACACCCCCCATCCCCCAAGATACACACATACGCACACGCGCACACACACACACACACACACACGCACCTACACCATCTTATTCACCCAGCTGATTAATTGCCGTTTAATTTCATGGATAAGAGAATACCCCTACAGAGCTCACGGCTTTGTTGTTCTCAGCCACAGGGAGCGAGTCGGGGCTGCGTCCCAAACCGCACGCTGCACCTCCTCTACTAAATCATGTGTCAGAATAAAGCACCATCATTGGCTCCCCAGATTATCATAGCTGCCATATTAGCTGTTAAATATTTTCTTTCTCTAATTCTCGTTTATGCCGTATTCACAAACGAGAGCTTTTGAACTTAAGTTTTTCTGCTTGCTGGTGTTTTATGGTAGTTTTATGGTTTATACTTGTCACGCTGTACGAGATCCGCCGTGCCGTGCCGTGACGTGTGCTCTCCCTGTCAAGATTCTTTGACAACTGATCCTGAGGCAACATGGTACATGGTTGTACCATCGCCGCTACCACGTTAGTAGCGGTCCCATGAGCAGAGCAGAGCCTGTCTGTCGATTTTATCTCAGGGTCGTAGCCGCGCTCACACTCAGGCGCTCGGGAACGACAAACATCCCCATACTCACAGAACTTTGTTGTCGCAACATGAAACTAGCAACTGGCTAGCGTGTCATTTTACACTTTACACGTCCTATGGCTGATCTGATCTCATGACTAAAGTGTTCTTGGATGAAATCTTGTCATTCGGTCCTGGTGAAAGTCGTGCCAATGCTGTTTTCATGGCAGTGGAGAATTCTTTAGCATTTTTACCCACTAGCATAGCGACTAGCATAGTGCTTACTCTGTATCTTCCGAGATGTACGATGTGATGAAATAATATCAAGACTAGATAAATATCTAGACTTGATCCCATCACACAGGAGCATTTACACCTCAACACTCTACTGGCAACAATGCGTTTACTTGCAAAGTAAAGAACGATATTCACAAGATAATTTACTCCACATAGGCGTAAAGAAAAGCCTGAAATCACCATCCATGGTTATCAAATTCTATTAGAAAGCCTAATTTTATAGATGTGCGCACAATTTATTATCGCATTATAAAGCTAAGCTGTTGTCAAAATGCTTCATGATTATTTCTTTTCCGCTACTGTAGACGGAAACGTGAGTGATGTGGAGCCGCGTAAAACGTGTCGCTAATTGGCTTCCGGATAGTTGGAAATCTCCAAACCTGTCTCCAGATTCTCGCTGAAACACGCCCGCGGCTGAAACCCTACAGTCAAAAGATCTCGAGTCTCCACAGGGAAGCTCCTGCTATGTATTGTTGGCCTCTCCAAAAATGGGCTGGCAGAGACCAACTCAAACTGCACTGGGCAAACGAAATCGACTCGTCCTAAATATACACACACACTTACACTGCAGAAAAACTTCAGTACTGTAAATCATGTTCTGTTCTGTGCATAGAAATGTGTGAACGCAGAAATTTCAGTGAACCTGAAAACAAGCCTATGACATAATTTGCATGTTTAGTAATTAGCTACTCACCAAACACCAATCACTGGTCACTATTGTTTACCAACCACCAATCACTGATTGGGGCAGTGGTGGATCAGTTAGTTGAGAGAATGAGCTGAAGATCGAGAGGTTGGGTTTGAGTGACAACACTGTTTGTTCCTTGGGCAGGCCTTTAACCTGATGCCCATGTAAGGTTGCAAGTGGAACCTCCCGATATAAACAATGATTTACAGGTAACCATTAAAACCGTGGCCTACCATCACTTGACGAGCAAGTAAAACAATACTGATCACCTTCATTTACCTACAAGTCAATCACTGATCGGCATTAGATACCAATCACCGATCAGTGATAGCCATCGTTTAGCAACCACTAATCATTTATCGCCTTCATTTGTCAATCACCAATCAGTGATCTCCATTGATTACCAACCAGCAATCATTTTATCCTTAAAAGAAATTTTAACTTTATTACTTACAGTACAGACCAAAAGTTTGGACACACCTTCTCATTCAAAGAGGTTGAATTTGTATTATGGCAAGAAAAAAGCAGCTAAGTAAAGAAAAACGAGTGGCATCATTACTTTAAGAAATGAAGGTCAGTCAGTCGGAAAAATTGGGAAAACTTTGAAAGTGTCCTCAAGTGCAGTCACAAAAAGCATCAAGCGCTACAAAGAAACTGGCTGACATGCGGACCGGCCCAGGAAAGGAAGACCGAGAGTCGCCTCTGCTGTGGAGGATAAGTTCATCCGAGTCACCAGCCTCAGAAATCGCAGGTTAACAGCAGCTCAGATCAGAGAGCAGGTCAATGGCACACAGAGTTCTAGCAGCAGACACGTCTCTAGAACAACTGTTAAGAGGAGACTGTGTGAATCAGGCCTTCATGGTAGAAGATCTGCTCAGAAACCACTGCTAAGGACAGGCGACAAGCAGAAGAGACGCATTTGGGCTAAAGAACACAAGAAAGAACACAAGAAAGAAAACTCACTGAATGAGAAGGGGTGTACAAACTTTTGCTCTGTACTGTATGTAATTATTTCGTTGTGTGTTGCCCTGATCAGACGCTTCTCTTCTCCTCCTGTGTGTCTTCAAAAATGATCTTTTTTCATGTAAGTCAAATTTTAATATCCAAATCATGCCGATCATTTGCATGTTTAGTCATTAGCTACTTTCCCGAAGTTGTAAATGTAAAACACCTCCAGCACAACTTTTATTTCCAGGATTACGGATATTTAAAATCAGTCCGTCTACATTTTTTACTCTCTTGTGTTTCACGCCAGAACGCGAGCGTGTGTATTTTTTTAAACAATCGGATTTACGGTCTTTTTTAGTCTGCGGTATAACCGGAACTGAGACAAACCTTGTCTTCGCTCTCTGGCAGCATCTGTGTGTGTGTGTGTGTGTGTGTGTGTGTGTGTGTGTGTGTGTGTGTTGGCGGCGGCGGCGGCAGCCTCGAGACTGCGCCTATAAACACTTCCAAGCGTCTCGCTGTGAGAAACCTCTGGCACCGAGTCTGCGCCCGCAAGAATGAAAGAGAAAGAGAGAGAGACAGAGAGAGAGAAAGAAGCGGGAGGGAGGCGCGGGGAGTGAGCGCTGCTCCTCTGTTCGTTCGTTTCGCCCTCTCATGCGCGCGAGCGAACGGAAAATCAGAAAGCGGTGAAGTGTGAAGAGCAGGCGCCTCTGATTCACACACACGGCGGCTCGAGCGCGGCCTAATCCGATTGTTTTTGCGGAGAGGATTGGCGTGAAACTCGAGCGTGAATACACGGCTAACCCTTGAGGGTGACCCTGATCCTGACCTTTAACCTTTAACCTTTGATCTGCTGTTAGCAAAGCAACAAAAAAAAAAGAAAAGAAAGAAATTCTCTGCAAGAAATTCATCAATTCATTCTGATTTAAAAACAAAACAACTCGGGTTAATTATTTGTTTTGCCCCCACGTATGCGTGCGCGAGGCATCCGACTAGGCCACTGAGTAACGCTAGCGTTAATGTCAATACTAATGCTAATACACCGCGCTAAATCTACACCTGCTGGTAATCCAAAAAGAACTGAGCATTGAATAAAGCTGAACTCTCACTTTCATTTCTAGCATGGTGTGTTATATAACGTGTGTGTAGGTTCTGTAAACACCGCTGTAGGCTACGCTGTTGCTTTTGAGCAGGTAGCACCAAAGCTGGAAGCGTTCCATCTGTTCCTCAAGATAAAGAGATAAAAAAGAACAATATACTGATCCAAATGTTATCAAACTTTTTTTTTTTTTTTTGGCTTCTAGTACCGTTACTTATGGTTGTAATGAAAACTTTGTATGAAAACTTTGTGGGAGGGACAAACCCTGTCTCTGCTATCAATCACAGCGATGCTAGCCAACCGTCCGCTTCTGTGAGTGCATGTATGCAGAAGAGGGCGGACGGCGCTTTCCTTCGATTCTGATCCTGGTGACACGACAACAATCGTTTGAAAAGATAAGGAGCCAGATAAACAGCATGTCAAATGAAGCGGTACTTAAGTTTGGGACAAAAGTAATGGCCCCCTCATGAAAAGTGTACAGTGTGCAAGATCTATAGGAGCTGCAAGATCCAGCGTGCTTATGAGGCGCTACATTTATTTGATTTATTTGTTAATTTGATTTGGGTGTGAAAAAATTTCCGGGAAAAAAAACTGAAACTGACCGATAAATGGCTCGGCCTATCATCTGGAGATCGCAAGTTCGAATCCCAGGTGATGCTGCAGCCTCCTCCAGATGAAAGCGCTGGTTGGCAGAGCTCTCTCTGAGGAAGGGATGGGTGACACTCTAGCGCTCTTACACCAATCGCAATACTAGCCAATCACTGGCGTCTGTGAGCTCATGCAAGCGGAAAGAGCAGATAGCGATTTCTTCTGTTTGTGTTACGCCCCTCCCTTTGGCTTGCATCACGTGTCTCAGAGCAAACGCGTGGTAGCCTTTACCCACCCTGGTTATTGGTTGCAGCATTGTCGTGAGTGCCACCTAATGACAGAAGGAATTGGCTACGACTATATTGAGGAAAAATATCAAGATTGATAAATGTTTTTGCAATTTTATTTGTGAGCTCTCTAGAAAGCTAGAAAGAGATTCCTTTATAGCTTCGTCTAAACAAACGATGCATATGGAGTCCCCTAAGACATGGCTGATGACAAGGCTAACTAGCACACAAGCTGGGAACATCTAACTATAGTAAAGCGAGCGCTCGGCATCTGATGCCACTGACGTCGGACCTAAACTAAACGAGATTGTTTGTTCTATTCCAGTCAATAGAAACTCCAGCTTTTTTAAAATTGTTCTCCAGATATTCGTGAAACAGCGTTTTGGATTCCAATCTTATTTTTCAACCACGTCTCCTTTCTCTAGTGGCCGTGATTTATACCAGACAAAAAAAAAAAAGAAAAACAAAACAAAGAAGACAGACGTCCTTCATGAAGGAATTTTTTTTCCCCCTTTACGGCGGAGGTTTTGTGAATTCAGGCGACGTCTTATCACCTGGAGTTCGAGGCCGCTCGATATCACAGCGTTATCTCAGCCTGTTCTGTCTTCTCTTTGAAACAGTGCTGGGAATCCGGATGACGATTACCCTCAGGAGCTTCCCGTCGCCACGCTAATTTCGTTATTTTGGATCTGAGCCCTCCTCCTCACCCGCCTCGCGCTGCGCCGCTCCCCGAGGGCAATATTTCTTCTTTTCGTCTTGCCTGAGCTGCGCGTCGGGCTCCTTGCTGTCTTCGCTTTCTCTCTCTCTCTCTCTCTCTCTCTCTCTCTCTCACACACACACACACACACACACACACACACACACACACACACACCTCTTTCTACTTGCTTCCTATTCTCTGCACGTACAGAATGTTTGCATTAGAGGCTTTTTCAGCAGCGTGAGCAAAAAGCCTCGAGGTCCGCACATATCCTTGTTTTTTTCTTATGGGCGGGAGGAAAGGGGCTGGGGAGGGGGGAGGGGGTGCGGGGGCGCTGTATTGAATCCGGTGTTGGTCAATGAAAGCGGCACGCAGGGTTTTGCGGGTATTCTGCTAGGATGCTAAGAATAGCCGGGACTTCAAGAGGGTCATCGATTTCTATCCGCCTGGATCCGCTGCGCCTCCGTTTACAGTCATTTCTAGACCATCCGATTTTAGCGATCTTCTCAAACTGTTATCACACTGCACGAGGTCCCGATAAAATCTATCGGACAACGTGTTCTCTGTGTCAGGTTTTACGATCACGGATCTGCGATCAACTACATTGTGCCCAGTCCAAGTCATCAGCTTAATCATTAACATTCTTGCTTTAAGCGTTCGCCAATGACCCCCAGACCACTAGAGGGGGTCATGATACAGAAAAGGTACAAGGAGGTACTGGGTGGGTCTGCCTCGATATGTAAACTTTTATAAGTTTATAGATACAGTTTGAGTCATGAGCGAATTGATTTTAAACATACGCAGAGGTATTTCATAATCGTAGCAACTCTGAGAATCATGACTAAACTCAAGTTTCAAGCCGTTCACCAAGCTAAGTTATGTATTAGCGTAGTATTTTTATTCTTCTTAGCTAGTTGCTAACCCTATGGTCAAACCTGGCATACTGACGGAATGAAATGAGTTTCTTTTTTTCAGCATTTACACAATATCTAGACCTGGGATGTGAATCGGAGCCGCTCCGATCTCCTTCCGCGGTGAGACTCAAGCGGATCCAGATTAGGCGAAACTCCAGATGGCTGCAATCGAGGCTGTGGAGGCGGAGAGGCAATAAATTCACAGGCTGACATGAATGCACAAAGGGCCAATCCCTCTGGAAACTCCCGCAGCGCAAGCAAGCGTCTATCTCACACGCTCACACGCACACACACATGCACACACACAGAGACAGACATTCCTTTTTCGATCCCCTTAAAAGGCTTTCGCAGTACAGAAAGGCAGGGAATCAAAGAAGGCACCGAAATCTAGAGCTTGAAGTGTTCTTCAGTGTGACTTGAAAAAATGCTAATTTCACTCAGGTTGCTCTGAGGTCTGTGACTGAAGCATTAACACGAGGTACGCAGAAAAGTTTTCGCAGCGTGACCATGTGAACATAGCTATATACGCGCAAACATAAATATCAGTACAGTGTACCTCAACACACGAATGCCCCGTCTAACAAATTTGAATTATGAACTGAAATTTTACAAGACATTTGCCTTGCCATACGAAGCATTTTCGGCATACGAGCGAATGAACCAATCCGACTTGAATGCCGGCTAAGTTGAGCATGTGTCCGGAAGCCATTCAAAACTTGTTTACATCAAGGGAAAGCGAAGTGCATTTTTTTTTGTATGTTTTTTTTTTATGACATGTATTTTATTATATGACTTACTGAATAGCACCATGAGTCCCAAGAATGTTAGCAAGGACGGTAGCAAGAAGAAAAGAGAGTCATTTCCTGTTTGGTTTTTAAAGCAGCCATTGCCAAGAGGAATCATAAATTAAGGTTAAGTGAGGTTTAATGTCTATTTAAACCTCACTTAGAGTCTCCAACATTCGACACATTGCGAAACGCTACGTCTTTCATAACTTATATAAATACAGTGGCACCCTGGCATACGAACACCCCACCTCATATATTTTCACCTTAAGAAATAAGATTTTGCAAGCTGAGCTGTTTGCCTCAGCATTCGAGCCTTTTACAGCATACAACCAACTGCAGCATACGAGCCAAACTGAGCGCTTGCTTGCTTGCATATGAGGCATCCAAGTAAGGAACGATAGCAAGGACGTTAGCAAGAAGAAAAGGTAGTTTGGTTTTTAAAGCATCCAGTGCTGACAGGAATCATAAATAAGGGGTTTAATGTCTATTTATTTAATATTTTTACCTCATTTACACGTCTTTTCTAAATTTTCTGATTCTGATTATAGTGTTGGAAATGGGTAAAATTGCTAATATTTCTGGGTGGCTGGAACGGATTATCTGCCATGACATTATTTCCTATGGGACAATGTGTTTCACAATTTTAGATTTCCGGAGCGGATTAAATTCGTATGCCGAGGTACATAGAAAGCGGCTCAAACATCGCGAAACGCTAAATATCAGTATGCCTATATGTGAACGTGCGAATAGAGTTTTGTGACGTCATAACGTATATAGCATGACATCAACCGTGGATATGATTCCCGCGTCGCTGTAAACTGCTCGGGACTTGGACAGCCTGTGAAACGCGGAGCTTTAACGAGCCTGTGTCTCGAGCCTGTGTCTCGTTAAAGCGGGACTTTATGGAGCACCCCCCCCCCCCCCCGTTTTTTCCCGTCATTCGCTCGAGCTCGCACGCGCGCGCGCACACACACACATTTACTCAGCGCGTGAAGGTCTCATGGCCGTGTGTGTGTGTGTGTGTGATAAAGAGAGACTGCGGGCCCTTAAAATGCAGATTTAAAAGCTTACATACACACACACACACACACACACTTTCTTCCTCCTTCTCGCCTGTTCCATTGGCTGCCAAATGTTCCTTTAACCTGAACACGTGCTTCCGTGTGTGTGGGGTTAAACGTGGAGCACACACACACAAACAAACACACACACACACCGCCGTTAATCCGTTTGTCACGGCGAGGCGTGCTTTACGAGCGCTGAAAGATGATTCCGCTCGGTGTGTGTTAGTGTGTGTGTGTGTGTGGTGTGGTGTGGGCGGAGGGGGGGGAGGGGGCGGTACAAGTCTCAGCGGGATTTTTCCTTCACGTTAATATAAATAAATAAATGTGTGTGTGTGTGTGTGTGTGTGTGTAACCAGTCTAGCAGCGGCGAATGTTAAATCGTATCCAATTACCGGCTGCTCGGCGATACGGCGGGAATAATTCTTTCCGCGTGACAGCGCGATTCGATTACTCTCGCGCGCGCGAGGAGGGCTCGGCGGGGCGCGCGCGCGAGCGAGCGAGTGAGCGCCTTTCGCGGGTCTTCCCGCCAACCCCGCCAACCCCCCCAACTTCCACATCGCAAGCGCAGGATTTATACGTTCATAAACGCGGGTGACGCAGACCTGTGTGTGTGTGTGTGTGTGTGAGAGAGAGAGCGAGAGAATGAATGTGTGTGTGTGTGTGTGCGCGCGCGCGCAGGCCTAATGGTGCATGGCCTGTTCCTGTGGCTCGGTCTCGTTCGCTCGTCTGCGCTGATTGACAGGCGGAGAGCTTTCATCACGCGCCGCCGCTTTGAAACAAGATGGCCCGCGTCAGACACGCTCCCTCAGGGTCGGTGACCTTTCACCTTGACCTTTTTCACCTCCCCGCAGGTTACTGTAGGAATCCACGCACATGAGTCGGAGAAGCATCGGTCGGTCAAGAGAACAAGGACAAAATGCGTCTACAGAATTCATGAGAATCTGACTACGCGGTAGAAAAAAATAACAAAATCGATTTTGTTTTTAGCTTAGTTACACAGTTTAACAGTTTAACAGTGCTAGCATTAGTTTAACTAGCCATCACGGCTGAATACAACACCTTGATAAACAGTTCCACAGCAGCAGGTTAACGCTAGATTAACAGTTAACTAGCAAGGGATAAAGCAGCTACAAACGGTCTGTGCGTTAGCGACGAACAAGGTAGCTTTTAATGCTAGATTCTCAACTAGCAAGCGATAAAGCAGCTACAACTGACACAATAGGTTCATCTATAGGCCTCAACCTCTCAACAAATGTCAACAGAGACATGCGATGTTGACCAAAAAAAAAAAAAAGCAGCAGGTGCCGTCGCTCCCTCGGGTGATTGTACGTAGCTACTACAGCTAGCTTGCTTTGCAAATACAGTCTGAGAAAAAAAGCCTGAACCGAAGAAGATTGTGTAAACCGCACAAGTTATCTTTAACAACTTAGCTAAAAATAGCTACTGCTGTTTCTTTGAGAAAAAAAAATTCAGACAGGCCACACCCACACGGGACATGACTGATTGGTTGCTTTCTAGTGCAGCCAAGCTTTATTCTTTAATTGAAACCAAGCAAGCTCGATAACATCAATATTTCGTTCACTCGCAAGATACGGTTTTTACAACGTTGAGTAGAGCTGAAAAGAAAAAGCTAACTGGGTGACGTCACATGATCCTGTATGTGATTGACAGCTTAACACAAGCCCCGCCCACGCCGACCCCAGGTCATGTCACTCGGGCAAATCTGGAAATCCGGTTTGTCTGTGTAAGTGTGTGTGTGTGTGCGCGTTCTTTTTTTAATGCCCCGTGCTTGTCTAGTGGTTTTTGGTTTGTATTTCGTGTGTGCTTGTACACACACGTCTCGCTGAGACTGTGTGTGTGTGTGCGCGTGCGCGCATGTGTGTGTGTCCAGGGCTGCTGGCTCAGGCGTTTTTTTAAACCGGGGCTGTACAAATGAGTAATGGCCCGGCGTGTTGAGGCGTCATGTGCAAATTAGGAGTGCAATGAGGTGTGTGTGTGTGTGTGTGTGTGTGTGAGAGAGAGAGAGTGAGAGAGAGAGGAGGGTAGAGCTGGAACCAAGGGCCAACCCTGGGCTGACACTGACTGGTGAGCGTGTGTATGGCTTGACAAGGACCCAAACACACACGCGCACACACACACACACACACACACACACACACACGCACACCTCGCCTGCCAGCCGGCCTCAGCTGTGGAGTGCTCTCCAGCCACCATGGTAACTGCTATATTAAAAAGACAGCCGTGTGTGTGTGTGTGTGTGTGTGTGTGTGTGTGTGTGAGAGAGAGAGAGAGAGAGAGAACAAGGCAAGGTGAACAGCCATTAGCTTGGTCCTCTGCCTCTGTTTAGCACTGCTCCCTGTCGTCCATCTCTCTCTCTCTCTCTCTCGCTCGCTCGCTCGCTCGCCCGCTCTCTGGCTGCAGTTTTATGACATTAAACATTAATGCCCGTCTCGCTGAACCCTTATCTCCGATATCTCCCGGCCTCATCCGGTAAAAGCATACCGTTTCTCCCTCCACTGCGTCATTAACCATGTTCTCTTTCAACTCTTTCGTAAATGTTTACGCTCCGACTCCTGGAATCGCGTTCGATACTCACCGTAGACGCAGGGAGATCGCGTTATCACATGTCCTGCTAAGTCACGCCTGCGGTAAATATCACTTACCCACATTAGCTAGCTAGCTATAAAATCGGATGTCACAACAAAACCCTACCGCTTAACGATGAAGCTAAAACAGAGATTCTCTACTTTATCGAATAAATAATAAATCCTTTCTAATTTGCCATTAAATTCAACTTGTAAAAAAAAATGCTAGAAATAACAGTTACGCATCGAGCTTGTCTTAACAAATACATACCTAGCTTTAAATAAGCTAAGCTCCAGATTTTCACCAAGGTGCGATTTAGATAAAAATGTAGCCGAGCATTATCTAGCTATCACGCTAGTCAGATGAGTATGTTTCGATATACTTTGAATACATTTTGCAAATCAAATATGTTTCACATGGTCGGAAATTTAGATTTAAAAAAATATGTTGAACAAATGTTTTGTTGAAGAAATTGTGGACAATTCCGTGTACTGAATGTCGAGTTACAGAAAAAATGTCGTTGTCACAAATGTAAAAAATTTGATTATGTTTCAGAATATTGAAAACAAATTTCATGTCAGTGCTTTATCAGTTAAAGTTTTTGAAACGTAATATTTCGTAGTGACATAGTTTATAAGCTTGGTAGTTGTATGGCCAGGAAACGTCTCACATACTGTAGCAAGGGGACAGAAACGATATCAGGTGTGACGGCACTGGACAACGCAGCAGGAGAAGTAAAAGCTGATACACAATTTTTCGTGCAGGTCTTAAGAAGTACATAATTTTCTCGTTCTTACACTTCTCCTGTCATTCATTGTCTCTCATTTTTGTCTCTTCTGTTTATTGTTTCTCTTTTTTGTCCCTCTTGTCCATCATAGTGTCTTTCTTCATTTGTTTCTCCTTTCTGTTGTTTCTCACTTTTTGTCTCTTCTGTCCACCATCATGTCTATTTGTCTCTCTGGTCTTTTGTGTTTCTCTTTTTTTTAAATCTCTTCAGTCCATAATTTTGTGTCTCATTGTAGCTCTCTCTTTTCTCTATAGTGTGTCTATAGTGTATCTCTTTTTGTCTCTCCTGCCCATTATTGTCTCTCTTTATTTGTATCTTCTGTTGATTCTGTCTCTCTGTTTTGTCTATCATGTCTAACGTCTCATTTTTATTTCTCCTGTTTATTGTGTCTCCTTTTTGTCTCTCTTGTCTATTGTGTCTCCTTTTTGTCTCTCTTGTCTATTGGGTCTCTTTTTTGTCTCTTCTATCCATCATCGCATCTCTATTTATCTCTCCTGTCTATTGGTTCTCTCTTCATATCTGTCTGTTTTTTGTCTCTCTGGTCAGTCATTTTGTCTCTCCTGTCTATAGTTCTGTTTCTCATTATACCTTTGTGTCTCTTTTTATATCTGTCTTTTATATTTCCTATAATTTTTACCTCCTTCTGTATATACTGCTTTTTATCTATCTGTCTAACGTTGAGTTTCTCTGTCTCTCTCTCTCTCTCTCTCTCTCTCTCTCCCTCTGTGTATCTCCTTCTGTCTATCTTTAATATACCCATCTTTCCTTTTCTTCTCTCTATCTTCCTGTCTCTCTTTCTATCTATTAGGGTGTCTCACACTGCCTGTCATTTTCTCAACTTATATCATTGTGTCTCTCTTTCTATCATTGTCATTCCTTCTATCTATAGTTCTTTTCTCCTCCTTCTAGACACTCTCTGATTGTGTCTGCTCCTGTCTGTCTATAGTTCTGTCTCTCTATATATCTTTGTGTATCGTCTGTCTTTCTGCCTCTCCTTGGGTTTGTCAGTGTCTCTCTCCTTCCCTCTGATTTTATCTTCTGTCATTCTATCTCTCCATCTACCTTTCTGTCTCTCGCATCTCTTCTTCTTTCATTTTGTCTCTCTTTCTATCCATCATTCTGTGTATCCATCTATCCATCATTCTGTCTCCCTCTCCGCTCACTGAGAAGATTACATGTCCTTGACATCCCTTTTCCCACAGTCTCTCTCTCTCTCTCTCTCTCTCTCTCTTTTCCTGGCCTCACCTCTTTTAACCTGCACTCATCCAGCTCACAGCTGATGACCTTACTCTCCCCATCTCCCTCCTACTCTCTCTCTCTCTCTCTCTCTCTCCCTCCATTAGCCTGCACTGCCATCACCCAGGACGAGGAGTGACCTTGTGATTAAATTCACTTCCCTCCCTCTCCCTCCCTCCCTCTCCCTCCCTCCCTCTCCCTCTCTCTCTCTCCCCGCTCTCCTCCTCTCCCTCTCTCATTTCCTCCCTCGTTTTTTTCCCCGTCGTTCCGCAGTCAGTCCATCTCTGCGCATAAATCACGAGAGTTCTCTGAAAACTCCTCGCATGTTGTTTTCCTCTTTGGGGGTTTTGGAGAAAGCGTGACCGGGTGAAGCAAGTACATTCACACACACACTCACACTGACACACACACTCACTTTTACACACACACACACACACACACACTCACACTGACACACACACTCACTTTTACACACACACACACACACACACACACACACACACACACTCACAAGCATGTATGTACACACACACACGTACACGTGTATGCCGTCGCACAAGCACGCACACACACACACACACACACACACACACACACCATTAATCGCGACTCACGCTGCTGACATTTGGAAGAAAGGTCACAGCACACACACACACTTGTCTGGTTTCTCTCCTCCCTCACTCACTGTGTGTGTGTGTGTGTGTGTGTTGTTAATGGTAGGTTAGATGTGTTTTTTTCGGTGTGCCTTGCTGCTGTAACGGCGTGGCAAACAAAGCGGTTGGAGGCTGTGGACGTCACCGTGTATGCACGTATTGCAGACTGTGTGTCTGTGTGTGTCTGTGTGTGTCTGTGTGTGTGTGTGTGTGTGTGTGTGTGTGTGGAGAGAGACTCTGCAGGGGAAAAAGCCCTTCGGCGTGCAGGTGTCAGCCGCCCAGCAATTACCCCACACGGGGCGCTGAGATCTTGGGGAAGCACCACACACACCCACACACACACGCATACACACACACACACACACACACACATGCACACAAACAAAGTGTTTTTTGCAGTTTCATAGGGTTTTTTTTTTGTTTGTTCTTGTTATTTTAGTCAGATTTAGTCAGATTAAGGACGCTTAGCGAGAGGGGGCGGGGCAAGGACGTGTAATAAAACATTTTGCAAATGAGGAATAAATAAACACCCGGAGTTGACCAATGGCATTCAAGGACATTTATTTATTTATTTTTAAAAAAGGATTTTTGTAATGTAATTATAATGTAATTTCACTTCAGGTCTAGGTTTTGCTTAAGACTAATGCTCACACACACACACACACACACTGCTATGTGTGTGTCTACGTGCAGTAAACTGTATTCACCCGCCCACACCTACACACCCACACAAGGACTATCATTGTCAGGACGTCTCGCTTTATCCGTCCTCGGAAATTCTTGATGTCTGTCACCTCGTCTGTCGTGCTCCTGTCAGGAGGAAAACAGCGAGAAACATCACACAGAGGACGTGGGTGTGTCTTCTGGTTATTCTTGTGTAACTGATAAAAAAAAAAAGGCTTGCTCATTGCTCGTACGCGATGCCATCGATCTCCGCGGTGTTCTACTGGAACACGTTTTGGTTCAGCACGTGATAGCGTGACCGCCTTGCGTTGAGTGTGTGTGTTCGCTGAAAGGTTGGATTTACAGTGAGGGGAGGCGTGGTTAAGAAAAGGGGGCGTGGCGATAGGATCTTACGTGAATGAGACATAAAGTAAGAGTAGAGCAGAGCGATGCTGGCGGAGGAGGATGGAGTCATGACACTTAAACCACTGAGAATTATCATGATTGTTTGTGGGGTCTCGTTCCGAGAAACTGATTGTTGAGATTTATCAACTTCTAGTTATGGCATGAAATCGCAAGTTAGAAAAAAATTAAGAAATGAGGTTAGTTTGAGTCCTTGTCACTTATTCGTAAAGAAGTTACAACTTTGCAATTTTATTACGATATTAAAGCTACTATTTAAAAAGCTAGCTAGTGATTTGTTTTGTATGTTTCTGAAGCAGGGAAGTGATTAGCAGCTAAATAAGCCACGCCCACTGGCAATAAATGAAAGCCGCATCGATGGCCACAACGTGGGAGCGACGTAAAATTACATCAAGCCTCGTCTACTAACGGTGTTCGTTTAAATGTTTTCGCAACTCATGTCTCTGTAACACTGATTTTATTTGTACGCTGTAAAAACCGCCGCTACGATACGGCTAGTTTACATTTAGCCACGCCCACAAAACTTACCTATGAGAGGCAAACCTTAAAAAGGTGTGATCGAGTTGTGTAAACTGATCATCGAGCCTGAACTTGATCGAGTCGGTACCGTCTGTTTTTACCGTATAAGGATGATATAAGTGTTATGTCCCACTCGATCTGCATGAAAACCCAGATCAGGAGATCATGTGACGAGGAGCCAGGTGCTGCCATGGCAACCACCAGTACGCGCGTGTCAGGAACGGCCGCTAACGACTGATGTAGAAAGATCCGGGTGACGTGAAGCGCAAAAAATAGCTGCGAGTGTGAACGCCGGGAAACACGACGGCGAGGAACAAACGAAGCAGATTAAAAATAATAGCGCTGTCGTTCTATTTCTGTACCCTCATCCGTCGCTCTCTCTCTCTCTCTCTCTCTCCTTATCTGTCTGAGTGTGTCTCACCCTCTCTGCACTAATCTGATTGTATAGCCACTGCAGCCTGTAATCTCACCCCGAATAATCTCTCTCTCATTATCTCTCTATCTTTCGTCCTCACTCTTTCTCCTCCCCTCGCTCCATTTCTCTCTTCATCGCTCTTTTTCTTTCACACGATGTTTTCTGTTTCATCTTTCCCCCTCTCTTTTCTTCGTGTCTCTCCCTTTGCCTTCGTCTCTCCCCACCTCTTCCTCTCTGTTTCGCTTCCTTGTTCTCCCTTTCTTTTGCTCGCACTCTCATTCTCTTCCTCACTCTATCACGCCATCTCTCTCTAACTTTCTTTCATCCTGTCTGTCTTCCTCAGTCTTTCTCTCTATCTGTCTCACTGTTTGTCTTAACTTTCTCTCTGTCTCTCTCTTCCCCAGTTTATCTGTTTGTTTGCATGCAGAAGGGCAGACAGATAGAGAGATGGCGGGAGTAATTGAGGGAGCAAAGGGTACCGGAGAGGAATGTTACCAGTCAGCTGTATACACGCACACACACAAACGCGCGGTTCCTAACAGCAATTTGAACCTTTTCTCTAAAAGCGTACAAGGCTCTACAGAGACGCAGCCGATACAGGTGTTCCCCAAGGGTGTGTGTGTGTGTGTGTGTGTGTGTGTGTGTGAGTGAGAGAGAGAGAGGGAGAGACTGTGAACTTGGTACTCTCTGAAATCTGAAACCTGCATGCCTGGGCCCCTAAGCCTCCTGTCTTCTCTATTTTACACACACACACACACACACACACACACACACACACACACACACACACACACACACACACACTTTTTAAGTCAGCGAAGCTTGCAACATCCTCTCTCTCTCTCTCTCTCACTTTCTCTCTCGCAGTTAGGGTTTTCAGCCAAGAACAAAATAATCGATATGAACGCAGCAGCATGAGCTGTGTGTGTGTGTGTGTGTGTTGGTGTGTGTGTGAGAACGT
>JAAGKR010012424.1:0-16529 GCA_011419295.1 Clarias macrocephalus
GTGTGTGTGTGTGTGTGTGTGCACAATACCTTCTAGCCTCATGTATTCAGGGCAGTAGTAATGGATGATGGCCAGCAAAGCAGCACCATCACACAGATCTTTCATCAGATCCTCTACTACTGGCAAGTGAGGAAGAATACGGCTGGAAACGTGGTCTCTACGGTAACGTACCTAAGCATGTGGCGACAAACATAGTACAATGGATCAGGGTACATGCACACACACTCTCACCTTACACACCTTACAGCACATTAAATATTAAGTATATATTTGCCCCTGTTACTATAGTAGACCTACCTTAGAAACTAATGGACATTTAATTATATAATAGTTAGTGTTTTAACCAGTTTTTGAAAAACCTAAAAAGCATTATTATAGTCTGTTCTAATTTAAATGTAGTATTCTTAGGAGAGTGCTTATTCAAATAATTGCTTAATTAATTAGATATTAATGCATAAAGCTGTACAACCACACTCCTGTAGTACATCGCGCAGTACAATGACTGGTAGTTTATCCCATATCTGTAGTACATTCTACTTTTATTGGGTAAGTAACTATTAGGATGGCAACTACAGTGGAACCTCAAAAATATTTTGTATTAATTATTTTTATGTATTTTTTGGGGGGCTGTGGAATGAATAATTTGAGTTTCCTTTATTTCTTATGTGAAAATTAAATTTGGTTTACGAGTGTTTTGAAATACAAGCCTGCTTCAGGAACAAATTATGTTCATAATCCAAGGTTCCACTGTATTAGGCTACATTACACAGATTTTTTAAATATATTTTTTCTTCATTTTTAAAAACTATTTAGCATTACAAATACAATATACAATTTTATATATGATGGATTTCACTGCAAAAAGCAAGGGATGCCATTTTGGGACTTAAACATCATCCAGAAAATATTTTTTCTTATGCATACGTCCTTCTTTTAGAGGCTTTAAATTAAGATTTTTGTCAAAACAAGACAATGAATAAAATGTGAGGCAACAAAGAAGCATATCTCTTCTGTCATATATATATATATATATATGACTGTTTCAAATATTATGTTTTATATTACATCATATTTTTTAAACATTAGCTTGGAAATAATTTCATCACTCACAGTCTACCTTCCACTGGATAAAATGACCAGGTTCCACTGCGTATAAGTTAATAGCATGTCACAATGTTTTGAGTAAACCAATATGGCTGCCTTTCAACAAAATTACATCAGCAAAATGATGTCATGTTGTCTCCTGGTACTATACCTCCAAGGTTCAATAGACTTTTGGAGACTTCCGAAGCCAAAAAAGTGATTTTTACAGTCTGTTACTGCTATTTCAGTTTCCCTGCCACCCATAAACTTCTATGATAAAGCACTGAAGTACTACCAAAGTGGTAAAGGTGCTAATAAAGCGCTGTCAGCATGGATGGCAATGTTAATGATGCATTATGTTTTGTTTTTAATGTGTCTTGTGATTTTTACATTAAAAAAATGTTTTGTGTCTTACAAAACCCTACATCTTTCTCCTTGTTCCAAATTGCTGCCAATATGCCTCACCACAAAATATTTTTTTGGATTACTAAAACACATTTTACATTTTTAATGACACCATATTTCATACTTACATAGGCACAAACACAACTGAAGGCTGATTTATAAATTATGACAACTGTTGGAGGTGGATTTATAGCATTGTGCAAAATAATACACATTTCATACTGATATTACCAAAAATATTTTGACATAATATTTTGGCATTTGTGACTTTTATCACACGTAACTCACATAAAGTATTCACATAACATTCTCTATCCAATCTGCAATACTTTTCCCATCTTTGCCAAAAACATGCTTTTCTCTAAACTGTAAATTTGGATTGTTTTATAGTGAAAGCCATTATATGCAGTACCCTCAAAAAATGATTTCTACAAGCCATGGACTTCCATGTAAAGTCATTCTATAGATTACAGTGCAACCACTAACTTGACCCAACATTTCCTTTAATGCCTTTAGCTGCTTGATCCATGTGTGTTTAACCTGTTTAGATCCCTGGTTTATTATTGCTTGTTTGTTCCTACTTTTACTACTAACATATTTATCACAATGGCAATGGCAAATGTGCCCCACAGTGAAATTCTGCATATATTCCAAAACCAACTTCAAGGCATGAGAGAGTAAATAAATAAACCAATGGATGAGTAAATAGAGGAATACTGTACCACACGAGCAAACTCGACTGGCTCCAACATGCAATGAGCCAACGCATTCATAAAGTCATGCTGACAGAGAGAGTGAAATGAGATGAGGACACAGGCACATGCATGAAGAAAGTGAGGTAGAGAAGGAGAACAGAATCAGGGGAAAAAGACAAAGACAGAGAAAAAAACAAGAGAGAGCAGACAGAAAAACAAGAGATAAATACTTGTGGTTGAATGAGTGATGTGTTATGACAACATTGACCATGACTACATAATTACAGATCTGACAAACACACCAATCTCCCTGCCTTGCCAACCAGACACACACACACACACACACACACACACACACACACACACACACACACACACATAGACTCCTCAAGTATAAGGCAGGAAACAGAAAGGAGGTGCCATATAACTTACAGGCACAAGTTTCCAGTACCATTTGGAGGGAGACTATCCAGCAGGAAGGGACAGGGAAAAGAAGACAGATAGGAAGAGTTGCAAAAAAGGTCAAAGGTGAGAGTTTAAACATCAAGGAGGTAGACTAGACTAGACAATTAGTTACAAGACAATCCAAGGCAGAAACATGCTATTTTGTCATTCTGGGCATTAGTCACAGGACGACATGAGTCACTCGGCAGTATACGAGACTAGACTAAAAACTCATCTTCTTAACATCACTATTTGGTTGTTTCATGTCCATGGTGGGAAACTATAATCTTATTTTGGTGAGGAAAACACTAGTGGGGGCTTGAATAAAGCCTGACACACTTCTCAACCAAAGTGTGTATACAGGTCTTTAGCATGCTTCATATGGAATTAATATTTTGTTGGCTTTCACAAACAATTGAGAGAGTAAACGTGCGAAATGCACTTGCTACTGTATGTTGTGTACGTGGCAGCAGGCTGAACTTCCAGGATGAACGTGCTACATCTTCAAGCCTGTGATCGGTCATTAAAATGAGCCATGCCCAAGCAGATTTATTTCAACATGGCTGACTTTCAGAAGCAGCTGTTAGAGCAGGTCGACACAAAGGCACAAACATGCATTGTGTAAGTTTCATTAACATGATAACTTTGTCTGCCCATAACTTTACATTTATTTAATAGTGTCATATACCAGCTGTGACCATTTTTTTCCTTCATAAATATGGAAATATGCAAATAAAATAAGCATTTTCTCTTCCCTGTATCCTCTCATTTGTTTATGTACTACTTCTTTTGTAATTGCGTAAACTATTCAGAAATTTTATTAGGGCATGGAGTACATGATGGCTTACTAAGGGTGTAACGGTACACAAAAGTCATGGTTTGGTACATTGAGATTTTTATTTTTAAATTTTTATTTATTATGAATTCAATGTAAAAATGTGAACTTGCGCAAACTTTTAAAGAGTGGCAAACTCGCCATAATTCCTGAACACATGCGAAATGCATGTAAAGGCAGGGGGGGTTTGTGACTCTTCTGTGCCGTTTACAAAAAAAAGTTTTGCAACACGCCAACAGATGGCAGCACAAGGCTGCACAGTCACAGGGAGTACTGGTCTTCATAAGTCAGTGTGCCAAAAGATATCATCCAGTGTACACTGTGCAACTGGTACTATTCTACCATTTGCATTACCACGTCTGCAATTTCATCAAGTTAGAACGTGAAAATCTGGTAAAAGACGTACGACACGTCATACGGAAGCGTCCAGGCAATCCTCACATGTGATTTGAACCATGTTGTTGATAATTTTGTCCCCAAAGCTGCTGACCCAGACGCAGAAGGAACATCGATTGAAAGTCTGTCAGCGTGCATTAAGAATTTGTCCCCAAGGGCCAGACAGTCAGGCATCTAAGGGGGGGACCAACTCTTGTATTTAAAGTTAGTTTGTATTGTTTAAATGCTGTGCTTAAATTTTAATGTTAGAAAACTAATGTTATAAGGAATCAATTTAATTTAATTACTCATGCACAATTCAGCTGTAAAGCTATTTACTTTGTGAAAACTTTCGGTCAAGGTCTATGTAGCAAAAATAAAAATATATATAATACCAATTCAGGATATTTATAAAATCGTGATAGTTGTAGAATCGCAATATTAATCAAATCAGCATTTATATTGTTAATATTAATATTAAAATGGTATCAGGTGGTGACTCATTCCCATCCCTAGATTCTATGCACACTGAATGATATGGTAAACACATTCGTACTGTTACACCCCTGTAGCTTATATAAAACCAAAAAAGTATGCAAGTTTGAATGCTCATAAAAATGTGGTTTTGTCTTTACATAATACTCATAGACATCATCACTACAATAAGTATGCTGTGGCCTAATGTGTTATGTTTGGTTATGATGCATTGTTTGCCCATATGGAGCACCACCCCTGAATCAACTAAGGGGAACAGTGCTAAATAATCATGACTAGGTGAATTCTGCAGTCATGCAGACGTGCGATTGGTGAACTGTACCTTTTGATGACATGGTGAGTCCATCAATTGTTGTTTCAGTTTAAACTCTTTCTCACAGATCTCTCTGGTTCTTGAAATAACCTACAAAACACACACACACACACACACACACACACACACACACACACACACACACACACACACACACACACACACACACAGGCACTATCTTTAGACACCAAGTGTCATAATAAATACAATACAGAAATGTTATATGTTATGATGAAAACATGTCTCACCAAATCAACAGAACATTGCTTATTTTAGAATTAAACATACACTTTGCTTCAGAAATCAACATGCTTTGTGCAATCACCGTCCATTTACAGCACTATACCAGTCTCCAGGGCAAGATTCAAATCAGAGTAGGACCTGAAAATGTCAGATGTTGCCATATAGGAACAACATCATGTATTTCCCGCATTCCTACTGCATTGGTTAATGAACCCATAATAATATTTTTATATATAATAATAATATAATAAATGAGCTATAACTGCAACTGTTGTGAAATATTTAATTCATATTTACCTTTAAAAAGAATTAAGGACAAAAATAAATGTTGCATGTGTAAAGGTTTGGACACCATTCAAACTCTCAGAACTTATTTAACTTGTAAAGCCTTCTATGTATGTACAGTGTAGTTATTTAAAGGGGATCAATTATACAAAATTCACTTTTTGATCTTTCTGGACTGTGAGATATTCATCAAAAAAGATGAACAAAACCGCTCACTGTTTTTCTTGCTTTCCTACTTTTCTTTAATCACAGTCTTCTGAATTGTTTTGTCTGTGACATCATATACAATGTTCCTGAAATAAAAGGTGATAAGATTCAGCTCTAGCTCGGGGCTCAGACCAGGATAGTTTTTCTTTGTGAAGCACAAAGTTCATTTACATCTAGCTTGAAGCATGTATGCATGTGAGTGTGTCTGAAAGAGAGAGAGCGAGCGAGAGAGAGAGAGAGAGTTAATCATTTCACATCAACTGCCTTCTTAACAGAGGACAATTTCGAGTTGGTTTTATTAAAATACTAAAGCTCAGGTGTGGATGCTAAATCTGTAAGTGTTACTATTTTAAACTTATTGCTTCATAAGCTAGTTTGCTGAATTTAGGCACACTGTGAGTCTAATATTGTAAGGGACTACCACCAGAGGCCACTGTGCGCACATGTTTGTTTTGTAGTTTTTTGTTAGTCGACTCAGTTTCCCAGAAGCCACCTCGGTCAGGTGATGCTGGAGCTCACCTGAACTGAGGCGGCTCATTAGTATTGTTATAAATAGCTGGATGTTCTGGGAAACTGGGTCGAGCATTAATCTTGTCAGTGGGCAAGTCTTTTGATTTGATTCTGGTTTCATTTGGTTATGTTTTATTTTACTTATGTTACTTTACTTGGGCTCTGTTTTGTTCTGTGTTTGAGTATTGTGTAAGTGTGTTTTTAGGTTTATTTTGTGAATTTGTATGTGTACTGTGTAGTGTGTTATTGGTGGGTTTCCAAGGCCTCCAGTGGGTCTTCCCTAGTTTCCTGTGTGCTCTCCTAGTTTCTTGTATTGTTCCCTAGTTTCCTGTATTGTTCCCTAGTTTCCTGTGTGCTCCCCTAGTTTTCTGTGTGGTCCCCATGCTCCCTGTGTGCTCCCTTAGTCCCTAGGATGGGCCCCTGGCCTCTAGTGTGTGGGAGTGTTCCCGTGCAGTCCCTAGTCTTCCAGTCCCGTGCAGTCCCTAGTCTTCCAGTCCCGTGCAGTCCCTAGTCTTCCAGTTCTAAGCCTTCGTGTCAGTCCTAAGCCGTCTGAAATGCTTGCAATGGTCTGAAATGCATGCAATGGTCTGCAATCATGTGGACTGCTAAAAGAGACTGTGCTTGTATGTGTCTGTTCCGAGTCCAAGTATGTTTTGTTTGTTCCTTTTTGTTAATTAAAGACTTGTGTTTAAAAACAACCCCTCTCCACTTATGCCTGCTTTCTCTGCCCACGGCGTTAACACCTGCCCGAACTGCAATACATACCAGTTCATGACAAATATAGCCAACTTGGCTTTTAGTAGCTACGAATCCTTTGTACAGTATGTGGATATAAGGGTGTTATTTCAACAATGTTTAGTGTTATAAAATGCAAAACGGGACTGGACTGATATGAACTAAAGATTAAAGACTAAAGCATATTAGTGGCATATTAAATCCCTTTTCTATGTGGTTTGTTAGTCACAATATGGGTTGGAAAATGACTTATGTTCCATACATCAGGAGGATATATGTTCACAAAATCATGTGTTTCTGTGTTGTGATTGACTAAGAAAATGCACATCACCAGAGAAGTGTTAATAGACCAGGTGAATGACGTTTAGAAAAGAGTGAAAGTGAGAGAAAATCAGGCATGTCCGAATGATATGAGCTTTATTATAGCTAAATAATTAATAGACACAGGAGACCTATGAGGCTTATATTAGCTAATTTAAAAAGGAGTATAATTGTGGAGCTTTAAGAAGAGAGTGCATTTATGCTTGGTTGCAGTTAAAGATGTACAGTACTGTACAGTATATATATATATATATATATATATATATATATATATATATATGCATGCATCCATTAACACGCTCATCTACTTATAAAATTCTTACTTTACTACTGCACTTTTACCACTTTAAGGGGAGTCTCTACTCAGTACACAAATTTCCCCTCCTCCTCCTCATGTCTAAATGTGGTCAATATGGAAGAGGATAAATATATGTAGTCACCAAGAAAAGAACAACAAAAAACCACCAGTCAGCTTGTATTTTCTTGCTAAGTTTAATGTAGGCAGGTAAGAGTAAGGCTAAGTTTGCGTGCTAACTTACAGTGCATGTCTTGGTCTGACTTGCTAACAAAGCTTAGCAGTACATCTCCCTATTTCGTACGTCTTAGTTTTTCAGTATGTCGTTTGCTTGCCAGTCACCTTCAAATCATTCTAGCATTCTGGACATCAAAGTGAAATACAACAATCATTTTATTTGATAGACACAAGCAGGCAACGGTGCTATAAACTTCAGCCTGGAAAAGATAACTGCATTGTAAGTGAAAATGCATTCATATGCATGTGCACAAAATAGATCTTGTGAAACAGAAACAGTGCTACCAAAGCGGTCGATTCCTAAAAAATTTTATCCATGTTTTTCAAACATTAACAGTGGTGGCAAATGGATGTTCCTCTTTATAGTCAAAGGAATTTGTAAAATATTGTACATTTGCATTATCCACTCAAATTGTTTGGCCAAATCTTCTAATTCCATGGTAGTTTATTTCTTTCTACAGTGTAAAACAATGCTGAAAGTATCCAAAATAATCTCCTTTGAACAGTTGATAAGCTCTAATCTGAGGTGCTGTTAATTGGTGATTTCTGAGACTGACAAAACCAGGTGTTGGTCCATTCCTAGCTTAGTACCTGCCTCCCACATTGTCGTTTCCTGCCCAAGGTTTTTACAGTCATTAAGAATGTGCAGTTAAGTGAAACAGTGTAAGCGAAATTTTTGCAAAATTTAGTATGTTCAGCAATGTTATATCTTGTAACATCTTTAACCTAAAATTAGTTAGTTGATCATATCTCTAATGTGGCTGGTAATGTCCATAAATAATAAACACACACACAGACAGGATTACTGACCTTGTTGATCCAGAAGAGCATGGCCTCCTCCATGTGGAAGGGCTGCTGCAGCTCTTTGGTTGGGGAGAAAGTGGAAAAGCGTTTAAGACATGACATCACCTGCTCTACACTCATCATCTCCATTGTACATGCCAGCATCAGGGCATCAATCAGAGGGATATGGGAGCTCTGTATACATAAAAACACACAAATGCGCACACACAGTCAAAAATCAACATCAGTGTACCTGTAGATATGCTCAAGTTAAATGCATGCGTTTGATGATTTTGTTATGCAAGGGGTGTTTAAGTCAAACCGGAACTTGATGAAAATTGACGTGATGAAATTTCCCATAAATAAAGGTGTAAAACCTCTGAGATAGCTCAGAGTCCACCGTAGTCGTTTTAGTAAGCATTCTGATTGCCTGATACTTGAAAATCAACTGAACTTGTCAACAGCACATCTGTCTATGGGAACAGTACATATTGTATCATTCTCGAACACTCCTTGCACATTCCAGAAGTTCCAAAAGTTATTGCCACATCCCCTGTACAGTCCTGACCTCACTGCAAAGCACTTTAGAAAGTTAATAGAGACTGCGGATCAAACTTCCCAAAGCAATTATCGGCCAATTATGATCGGCGACTGATCAGTCGGAGCACCCCTAGTTCTAACAGCTTGCAAGACTTTTCAAATGTGGCAGATTTTATATTTCTACAAAATTCTTGCTCTGTGCTAGAATCCGTCAAAGTTGCACTCAATGTTAAGTCTATGGGATTTTTTTGGCCGGTGAATTGCCCTTTGCGGGACAATTTACTCCCCAACCCTGAGATTAATCCACACGATTTGATACCTCTTTCATG
Source organism: Clarias macrocephalus (assembly GCA_011419295.1). NCBI lineage: Eukaryota > Metazoa > Chordata > Actinopteri > Siluriformes > Clariidae > Clarias > Clarias macrocephalus. Next base: position 9,131 of record JAAGKR010012424.1, read on the forward strand.
GGTCTTTGACCAACAATACAGGACCAGTTTTGCACCAAATTTTTTATGGAAGAAGAATATTAAAAAAGAGGATAAAGATAATACAAGTGATGCCTTCCCTCACAAGCACCACTAATACAAGTAGTTTTATTCTCTTAACTGTGTTCTGTTATTCTGGACCATCAAAATTCCAGGTTTGACTCGAACACCCCTCGTTATTTGGAGCAATGATTTTACAAACACTAAACAATAATTCACATGTGGCAAAAATGCCTTTTTATGTTTATCCCTCAACAAGAAAAATCTATAGTTTTCTACCCAGTAGTGGTTTTGGACGGGTTTACCAGAAGAGCAGTTAGTTAATACAAGCCTCATAAGTTTAAGGCAGGCTAATGCTATTTAGTGTTTTTACATCCATGCATATTGGATGTCAAATAACAAAAAACAAATAAATTTAACAAACAACAACCAGGAATCAGTCTTTAGGTCTGACTGAGACTGTCTTTACTCTCTAAATCTGGTTTGTTTTAACTGACCAAATATTACCCCCACAGTATCCTCCACCACCTGCTCATTAAAATATATAGTCAGTCATTCATGTTCCACTCTACCTCACTGAACTGAGATATGCTTTTAATCCAGGATTTCAGACCTGCTCATAGGAACCGTTTACAATATTACCTAATAAATAGATGAGGCCAATAATAGCAGAAGTGAAAATTTTGGTTATAGTGCGGCTCTAATTACACAACGCAAGACACACATATACATGAGGCTGTGAGCAGATGGTCATTGTGTGGGAGGCTGGTACTCCCATACTGACACAAACACACCCATCATTATGCACAAATCCATTTGGCAAAAGGTCAGGGGTCAGCATCCAAACACCCTCACCATCCTGATGGGGGTAGAGATGAGGTCGTGGTGCGTTACAGGCGTGCCGTCAGGCTCCAGGACGTGGATGGACTGACGGGCAAGCACCTGCAGGACCGAGAGGTGTGTGTGGCGCGTAGTCGACTGCTCGCCCAGCGAGAGGAAGGCACACACGCGTGAATAGAGCTCAGCCGAGAGCAGCAGCTCCAGGACAGGAGGCTTAATGTGCTCGACACCATACTGATCCACGTAGAATGGATCTCTCAAATCATCCGGGACATGTTCTGCCAAGAGAGAGACAGAGAGAGAAAGAGAAAGAAAAAGAAAGATTAAAAATGGGACATACATAAGCAGAGTATGACATAAGAACAAAGACAGAATAAACACAGTTAAACAGAACATTGCAAGCTTTTCAGTCATCTTGTATACTAAAGACCATTCCTAATACACAAAGTGGCTAATTATGCAAGACCTACACTGATGACACAAATGTCATCGTTTCCATGGTAACAGCTCATTCACAGGGTTGTTCAAGTTTCAATCGCTTCTCATATGTATAAGCATCAAAACTCTTTTTTTTTTTTTATTAGGTCAACATTAAAAGTTTCTGTACTTTAAGCTAAGCTGCTAGAAGTTATGCTAGATAGAAGTGACAGCAAGCTAGCTAGACTTCTAAACAACTAATTTCTGAAACTAATCAAAACAAAATTCAATGCTCTTTCCTGATTTTTTTTATTATTTATATTTCTTTAATTATTGTAAAACAATGCTGAAGGCGTTCAAAATATGCACTAATCTCCTTTGAGCAGTTGATACTGAGATGTGTCTGCTACTTATGCTCTGTAAAGCCTTAATAACGGCTCTATTCTGAGGTGCTGTTAATTGGTGATTTCTGAGGATGGTAACTCTAAATCAACCTGTCCTCTGCAGCAGAGGTAGTTTTGGTCTTGTTTTCCTGGGATGGTCTTCATGAGAGCCAGTTTCATGACAGTGCTTGAGGGGTTTTGCAAATGCACTTGACAATTCTGTTCTTGCAAGACCTATTAAAGGATCTTCATTTCTTAAAATAACAAATGACTGTTGTTCCTGTGGTTACTTAATTACATAATTCCTTATGTGTTATTTCATAGTTTAAAATAAGAAAAGAAATCACTAAACATAAAACATTAGAATGTGTCTCCAAACTTTTGACTGGTACTGTATTTACAAATTACAACAATTAAAAAAAATTACAAGATATATTAGTGACTAAAACTGTTTGGGACTAAGCTACTCAGACAATAAGCTGGCTTAGATATGCCTGAGATGTCATTCATGTTCACTGTTTCCATTGACTGGCGGTTTGTCACAAGGTTCCGCTCTTCTGTAGAACTAACAATCATGGTGAGAAGAAGCCATGTGTCAAGAGGTGGGACAAAAAACAAGACTCTCCAATAAAGGTTGCATTTACTGCCAGAGAAGCACTGCTTTCAGGTTGGGCTCAAAAAAGCAAGTTAAAAGCATATTAACCAAATGAATGTTAATCTTTTATCCTATTAAAACACATTGTACACAGAAACACCGGCTTCACTGAGTGTCCATCAGCATTGTGTCAGGGACTGCAAAGGAGACTTTCATGCAGGCTGCACAATATGCAGAATACAGTTAAATTGCGCCATGAATAATACACGCATTTGGATATTTAAAAAAAAATGCCTTAAAGCAAACATCTCTGCTTCTGATGCAGCCAGACAAAGAGTAGCCTGAGTCTAATCAGAACTGCATTACCCACAATGCTACTCCACAGCAACAGCAGCACTGCATATTGGAACAACTAATAGTTCTGAAACATTCTGATAACAGCTCATGTCTCTTATGAATAATTTTTCAGTTATAACTAAAAAAAAATGTTATGAAAATTTGTGTCATCACTTAACAACTAAAAATGTTGAAGCCAATGCACTAGGAATGTTTCTATCCTTCCAGCAGTTGCTCTGACAGGATTTCTTGCAGATGGCTTCATCATCCACTCACAACAGACATGGTTTGGGAGTGAGATCCAAACAGGTGATTTAGAGATTAGCTGTTTTAAATCCACCTAAACAGATAAGTTTATGCTCGCAGGACCACTCCAGACAACACAGCTTAAACCCTTATTTTTACTAAGCTTCAAGCTACCTATAACCAGCAGTTAATCATGTGCTTAAGTAGATTAAGCATGACAGACTCATAAAAGTGCTATTCTAGTCTCACTTCCCAGATGATTCCTACAGCAAAGAGTACTGACACCTGTGGTATTGGTCATTAGTGATCCTGTGTGAATGACTAAGTTTTTATTAGAAAAATCCGTCTGAAGTGTGGGTGAATGAATCATAACACAAGTGCATAACAGCCAAAATTAGGGTTGCAAATTTTAAGTTTTTCTTAACTGATAGCTGGACTGATAGCTAGTTTTATAGCTCCACAATCCAAACAAACAGAATTATTATTTTTTTAATGGTTCTGATCATCGGATTTTTGAATGAACTGCAAATTGGCCATTATATATTTTGGTCATTCTTAACAAAAACGCACACACACAAAATCTCTCTCTTTTACGCAGTGCTGAAAACCCACCTACACAGATAAATAAAATAAAATAAATAATAATAATAATAAGAAGAATATTTGTTTTTTAAAACTCATACTGTAGCTCAACTATTTATGCACATATCTGGTTTCACTACAATTAGCCTAATATTTAATACTAGTCCAAAACACATTTTTCCAGCCAAAGAAAATAAAACATGGCACAGTTCCTGGAAAAACTCCCAATTTGGCAATAATGCTCACTCAACTTTGCACAGTCTGACAAGATAAATTCTAAAATGGCTGTCTCTTTCCAGATATCAGTACCTCCTTTAAAAAAAAACAAAAAAAAAAAAACTTTGAACTACAAATATACCTTCCATTGGAGAATAAATTAATAAATATGTAAGCTATGGAGCATTATTAAACAAAACAAACATTATCGATTAACAATTCTTTATGGTAATTAATCAATTAGTGATTAATAAGTTACATCCCTATTCAGAGATAGTTTTATGAAGGGCAATGCAGGAATAATATTCAAAAGGCTGACTAAGATCTGATCTGAAAGAAATCAGATTTAAACGTTCACAAAGCTCTAAAGTATCAAATCATATTAGGGGGAAAAAATCTGATTTTAGTCACTTCATGGTGGAAATGTGAATGTATCCTAATAAAGCTTCTGAAAAAAACACACACACAATAGGACAAGAAAGCAATGACAGGACAAGGGCAGAAACGGTACTAGAACTAATCCAAGAGCATATGGGCCTGTCAACAAAACTTATGATGTGAAAGCGACTGACTAGCAATCTTTTTAAATACATTTGATCATTGCAACATCAGTCCTTATCCTCTCAAATGTGGTCACAGTGTAATAAAGATCAATGGACACTGGATCTGTTGGGAAACAGTGTAGCTCTGATGTTCAGCCAAATGGACCTGATAGAGCTGTGAGAGATTGTAAACAACACCCAAATGGTGTCAGTATGAGGGTTTACAGTTTCTCTAGAGTCAATACTGCTGTCTGAATTCTAGTTCATTCCTGAATCTCTCTCCTTACAAAACAAACATAAAAATTTTAATCTAGATTTGTAATACAGTTGCTTGTATTTTTTATAAACAGTCTTGCAAAATGTTAAGCAGCGTTTTTGTTCCAAAAAACTTGTTTCATCACCACTAGTCTTTCATAGCCATAAGACCAAGAGCAGGGGCGAAAGTAGTTTAAAATTCTTGCCAGTACTATGTACCCAAAAGGCGAGAAAAATAAACCATGTACGCGGTGGGCAGTTCTGTAATTCTAGTAAGTTTCTCTTTATGTCTCCACTTATTTCACTTTAGAATAGCCTCAGCTAACTAGCTGTTCCCATGCTTGACTCTCAAATAGCATAAAATGGAAATCTTGTGTAGGGTGTAGAAGCCCATTGTTCCTCACCAAGTAGTGCCCTTGATCAGGTGCTAGAGAGGGATTTAGGATTTAGCCTTGTGGTAGAATCACATTATCTTTTAAGCTAACATTAGCCATGATCAAAGCTGTGTTTAAGTGATTGTTGTTAAATGTGGATTTGAGCAGGTGGCTGCTCTCCACTCTTTCCAGTACTGCTGATAGCTACTGAATATTTTACTGGTGCAGTAAATGCACCAGACGAGCCTACGAGGTCACCCATGTCCAAGAGAATAAAAAAAAAAACATATATAGTGGACATAGAGTATATCTGGAAAATGTTCTCATGAAGCAGTCCAACCTTCAATTCCATCTAACACAAATGACCCGTCATAGCAGGTAACCTGATTTTAAAAGAATCACCGAATAGTTTGTGAATAGCTGCAGTGAGCTCCTGCATGTGAGAATGAACAGGAGAGTGAATTTTCAGAGAATTTCTAAACAACACGAAGGTCAAAGGTCAACCAATCTGATTAGACAGTGAGGAGAATTAATCACAAGAAGGCTGTCTGATAACCCGAACTGAATGAGGGGGAGGGGATTATGTGTACACACCCTCTCTATAACTGCACAATGTATTATTGGTTAGGATAAAAAATATTCCAAAATGTGTAATATGAAGTAATCTATAGGACATCCTAACCTGAACATGAACCAAATATGAATGAAATAATTTAAAATTTGGGGGCATGATCCAAAATTGAATGCCCCCTAAAACAAACTAACAAACAAACAAACAAAAAAAAAACTGTTGTATATGGCAGATCCTTTATCCCTGTATATGTGTAACCCTGAGTGCACCTACTCTCTTTAATAAATAATGTTAAATGGGCTAAAATGGGTTGGGGGCAATACACACACACACACACACACACACACACACACACACACAAAAAAACACCCAGCCACAGACACAATCACACACTTATAATTTTAATATCCAACGACTAAGATACCTCTATCCAAACAAAATCAGAGGTGGGTAGTAATGAGTTACATTTACTCCATTACATTTAACTTTTTGAAAAAAAAATTACTTCTATGAGTAGTGTTACTGAACCATACATTTTACTTTTACTTGAGTAGATCATAATCAGCCGATAATTGCTTTGGGAAGTTTGATTGGCAGTCTCTATAATGGCTGATATAAAAAAGCCAATCAGATGATGCAAAACTCGCGAGACAATTTTTTTGCGCACTGCTAAAACGGCTTCACCGGTCTGGCAATTCTACGTGTGAAAAAGACAACACATTAGTAATCGACAACCTGTGTAACAAGCCAATTCCACGAGGCGGGAAGCACCCAAAGCATTTTAACACCACGAACCTCATCAGACATTTGAAGGTTAGTCACGTAAAGGAACATAAGCAGTTTTCAAAGTTGTCTAGTGCTAAGAGAGCGGGAGAATCCAGCAGCTCGCGCTCCGCCACTCACTCAGCTGTCGGTAATTCCCCTCTCTCACCTACACGGTTTAGCTCGGTGGCCGTAAGTACGGTTCATCGTGATTCACCGCAGATTTTGGCGCTGTGATTACGTTTCCATCTTTCCATCTTTTTGGAAAAATTAAACATTTAATTTTTTAAACATGTTTTTAAACATAAAAAATTAAACATGTTACATTTTTTGGTGGTCCTCGCGGATGCTTGTGGACTTTGCAGAACTTCCGGCGGCTCACGTCCTACTTGTCTGTTATTTTATTTAATTTTATACAATCTACAGGAAAGTTGTATTTGTCAAGCTCTAAGCTGTTCCCAATTACTAACCAAGCACAGGCTGCTATGCTTTAAGTTGACGTGTTGCACATGTTGCTTGCCAATAAATACTGTTGTCAATTCATTATATTCCTCTTCTTGTAATTTCAATACTTAATTTACATTGTTGTTAGATATAGTTTAATAAATAATGCTACATGATAAGGCTTCGAGTAGACCCTGTAATCGGTGATCGGTATTGGCCGATACAGCTTCTACTGATCGGTGATCGGCACCAAAAATCAACAACATATTCAGCCAGCATCCCTGGCATCATATACAAATGATGTTTCGCTTGCAAAAGAATAGCTTCATACTGCAGTGTTTTCTCTATCTGCCAAAAGAGACACACACTTCAGCATATAAACACGACTTCTAACCGGAAGCGTTAGAAGCTTTGAAAGTGTCCCCAAGTGCAGTCACAAAAACCATCAAGCGCTACAAAGAAACTGGCTCACATGCGGACCACCCCAGGAAAGGAAGACCAAGAGTCACCTCTGCTGCGGAGGATAAGTTCATCCGAGTCACCAGCCTCAGAAATCGCAGGTTAACAGCAGCTCAGATCAGAGAGCAGGTCAATGCCACACAGAGTTCTAGCAGCAGACACGTCTCTAGAACAACTGTTAAGAGGAGACTGTGTGAATCAGGCCTTCATGGTAGAATATCTGCTAGGATACCACTGCTAAGGACAGGCACCAAGCAGAAGAGACTTGTTTGGGCTAAAGAACACAATAAAGAACACAATAAAGAAAACTCTTTGAATGAGAAGGTGTGTCCAAACTTTTGGTCTGTACTATATATATA
>JAAGKR010012425.1:5001-16527 GCA_011419295.1 Clarias macrocephalus
GCCACCACCACCAATGTTTCTCATCTCACGGTGCAAGTACGCCTCCAGTTTGGCCACAAACGTGTCAGAAGTACGGCGTTCATCGATTCCGGTGCCGCTGGCAACTTCATTGACTCTGCCTATGCCAAAGAACTGGGGGTGGAGCTCGAGGCGTTATCCCAGCCTTTTCAGATTACATCTGTCGACGGTCGGCCCCTTTCCTCCAGCCCCATCACTACCCAGACTCAACCAATCACCCTGATCATCGACCAACATCAAGAGCAGATCCGGTTCCATCTCACCCCCATCTCATCTCCTCCTATCATCCTCGGGCATTGGTGGCTTCTACAACATGACCCACTCATCTCCTGGACACAACACCGAATTCTGCAATGGGGACCGACCTGCACCGAACTTTGCCTGCGGGCTTCGGCTGGGACATGCTCTAGGGAGTCCGAGGCCCCCGAAGTCGACATCAACGCCATCCCTGCCGCCTACCGGGACCTGGCTGAAGTATTTTGCACAAGACGAGCCACTCACCTTCCTCCTCATCGCCCCTATGACCTGGCAATTGACCTCCAGCCGGGTTCTGTTCCCCCCCGCGGCCACCTCTACTCGCTCTCCGCCACTGAGACGCAGGCGATGGAGAAGTATGTAACCGACGCCCTCCGCCATGGCACCATCAGGCCCTCCTCTTCACCTGCTGCCGCGGGGTTCTTTTTCGTGAAGAAAAAAGGCGGCGACTTACGTCCATGTGTCGACTATCGGGGGCTCAACAACATCACAATAAAGAATCGCCATTCATTGCCTCTTACCAACTCTGCCCTGGACGCCCTCTCTGGTGCCACCATTTTCACAAAGTTGGACCTACGGAGCCTACAACTTGCATCAGAGAGGGCAATGAGTGGAAGACGGCCTTCATCACCCCAACAGGACACTATGAGAGCTTGGTCATTCCATTTGGACTCTGCAACGCCCCCGCCCTGCAACGCCCCCGCCGCCTTCCAACAATTCATTAACGACATCCTCAGAGATATGCTAGGCCGGTGAGCATTTGTGTACCTGGATGACATCCTCATATACTCCCGTACTGCTGAAGAACATGTCCAACACGTCAGGGCGGTCCTCAAGAGATTGCTCGCCCATCAACTGTATTGTAAGTTGGAGAAGTGCGCTTTTCACGAGCGCTCCACCACGTTCCTGGGTTTTGTTATCTCGCCCCAGGGTGTGGCCATGGACCTGCAGAAATTGGAAGTTGTGCGTCATTGGCCCCTACCCAAGACCCTCAAGCAACTTCAACGGTTTCTCGGGTTTGCGAATTTCTATCGTCGCTTTATCCGGGACTACAGTACGGTTGCAGCCCCTTTAACCGCCCTGACACGACCATCTTCTCACCCCTTCACCCTCAACTCTGTCGCCATCTCTGCCTTCCAGGAATTGTGTCAACGTTTCACCACCGCACCAATTCTCCTCCATCCAGACGCGAGCAAACCATTCGTTGTGGAGGTGGACGCTTCGGATGTGGGCGCCGGGGCCGTTCTCTCCCAACGAGGTCCAGACCAGAAGCTGCACCCTTGCAGCTTCTTCTCCAGAAAATTTGACCCCACTCAGCAGCGATACGGGGTAGGGGACCGTGAGCTGTTGGCCATAAAGTGGGCTCTGGAGGAATGGCGTCACTGGCTCCAGGGCGCCAGAGAGCCGTTCATCATTTGGACCGACCATCAAAATCTGATCACTATCCGGAACCTAAAACAGCTCAACCCGAGGCAGGCGCGGTGGGCTCTCTTCTTCGAGCATTACAATTTCCATCTGTCGTACCGCCCGGGATCCAAAAACACCAAGGCTGATGCCCTCTCCCGGCAACATGAGGAGGATGCTCCCCGGGCGGACCCCGCGCCTGTCCTCCCGCCGTCAAAGATCATTGCCCCTCTCCGGTGGGACTTGGAGACGAGGGTTCGCCAGGCACAGGCCGCGGAGGTCGAACCGGCAGGTGCGCCACCTGGACGACTCTACGTACCCCGCAACATCAGAACGGAAGTCCTTCAATGGGGCCATTCCTCCCTCCTTTACGGACACCCGGGTACTCGCCGCACCCTCCAATTTATTCAGCGGGACTTCATCACGGGCCTGCCGGATTCCGAGGGAAAGAACACCATCATGACCATTGTCGACCGATTCTCCAAGGCTGTGCACTTGGTGGCTCTCGCCGGACTCCCGTCAGCTAAAGACACAGCCGAGCTGATACTAGAGCATGTAGTCCGCCTGCATGGGTTCCCGAAGGACATCGTCTCGGACAGAGGGCCCCAGTTCACTGCCCGGTTCTGGAAAGCCTTCTGCCGTCTGATCAACGCCACCTGCAGTCTCTCCTCTGGATACCACCCTCAGACTAATGGTCAGACGGAACGGACCAACCAACAACTGGAGCGCTATCTGAGATGCTTCATCGCTGATCGACAGCGCTCCTGGGCCCGCTATCTCATTTGGGCTGAACTCTCCCACAATCTTCACGTCTCATCCACCACCGAGCTAAGCCCATTTGAGGTATGCCACGGTTTTCAGCCTCCGATGTTCGATCACCAAGAATCGGAGGTTGATGTTCCGTCGGCCCAACAGTTGGTCCGTAGGTGCCGGCGGCTGTGGGAACAAGCTAGAGCAGCCATTCACCGTGCCAATACCCGCTACGCCGCTCAACATCGCCGTCGGCACCCCCCGGGACGATTGTACAATGTAGGTGACAAGGTCTGGTTATTACAGATCACAGATCTGGAAACAATTAGTGTGTGAGTTATCTGGTTCTGCACCTCCATACAGAATCTCGCAAACTCTCACCCAGGTTCATCGGCCCTTACCGCATAACCCTCCGGATCAACCCTGTCACCTACCGGCTCCAGCTGCCTGTGGCGCTCCGAACCCATCCGGTATTCCACACATCAGAACTCAAACCCTTCATCACTTCACCTATGGGGGGTACTGTCATGCACACTCGTAACACAACCTGCACTAGGACCTGGAAGTAATACGGTCGCATTTCAGGAAGCATAAAAGGAAACAAGATGGCGCCTCACATTGCTCAGTCATTGAGTCTACCCATGCTGTCTCCGATGCTATCTCTTCCATTTCGTGAGTACTCACCATTTTGGGTTATATTCCTGATTGAGTGTGTGTTGTTAGAACGCGGGTTTAATTGTGTAAACTCTTGCTCTCTACGTGAGAGAGTTCTAATAATAAATCGCATGGTTATCCTTCCTGTTCACGCTACTTCCGCGCTTGGGTTTACAATCCACGCTACACGGGCTAACTGCTAGTCTTCTGATCATTCTCCGGTTGCTTCGTGACAAGAAGATGGAAATCTGGCCTTTCCCCTAAATATTTAGCAATGGAAGCTGTCCAACTACAGGCGGATATCAAACCTCCCCTTTACCTCTAAGATTTTGGAAAAGGTAGTATCACAGCAGCCATGTTCACATCTACACAGAAATAACATACATGAACTGTATCAGTCAGGATTTAGGCCTCATCACAGCACAGAGACAGCACTCGCTAAAGTAGTAAACAACCTCCTATTGACCTCTGATCAGGGTTGCGTCACTATACTTACTGGACCTCAGTGCAGCTTTTGACACCATTGATCATAGTTTTTTTCCTTCACAGATTAGAAAGTGTAGTAGGATTTCAGGGAACTGCCCTCTTGTGGCTCAGATCCTATTTGACTGATCGCACTTTATACATTATTTGACTGTGACTAGACCTAACTGTTATCTCTCCTTCTCTTCTCTCTGTCTCTGTCTCACTACACATGAGTAAGACAGATGAGACGGAGTTGATGAATTCTCTGTAACAGCGGCTCTGAGTGTAGTGCAGGTGTTGATTAATTACCGTAATGTGAGTGTACGGAGTCGTTCCTGAGCTGCCAGTGATCCAGACCCCCTCTGTCCTCTGGTCCTGTCTGACTCGTCCTGGTTGGAGATCTGGTCACATGGAGCCCCGTGTGGTCTGTCTGGGACGCGTGTGGTGACTGGGGACGGTTCCACTTCACCATGAAGACGCTCCTGTCCTCGGCTGATGCAGTCAGCTGTTCTCTGAGGACTCGTGACTGCAGTTGCTCGATGGTTCAGGACTGGAGTTTCCTACAGTCTACCTGAGCCTCCAATAACCAACTGGACTCCATATGAACTTGAACACGTCTCCTGTTATACTGAACTTCCAGCCTCATAACACACAGTATGAGTGCAGATCAATCGCTGCTATTTCTTTTGTGTGTGTGTGTGTGTGTGTGTGTGTGTGTGTGTGTGTGTGTGTGTGTGTGTGTAAAGCTGCTTTGCAACAATGTCAATTGAAAAATTGAATTGAATGAACTTATTAATAAATGAATAATAATAATAATAATAATAATAATAATAATAAATTAAAGATGTACAGAGGGTTTTTCTTTTACTAGCCTTTATCATACTACGGATTTCTTGATTTACTTAAAGTTTCAATCATTTTGTCATATTTATCTGATGTCATTGTTGATATACAAATATATAAATCATTTTTCACGCTCCAGCGAGACTCAGTGACTTATGGGAAATGTTTTGCTCCCTATTCTGGTGAAGTGAAGACCTGTTCCCTTTGAACTGACCACACCTCCCGTGGCTGATGTCCTGTTAGTGCACTCCGCAGGGCACCGCAGGCCGATCGGAACACACCTCCGCTTTCATCCAGGCTGACCTCTGACCTCTGACCGCACGCTCCAGTACACGTGATAAAAGGATGATGTCACACAGACGCAGGCGGAATGTTTGTTTTGCTGCAGGTGGATAATTTAAGTTAGATTTTTTATTTCCTAATGACGAGGAAGACGCAAATAGACACTGAGTATTTTATTTCAAAGTGACTCAGCTTCTTTATTTTGGTTTTGTTGCAGAAGTAAGATTTTGTTTTCTCTGTAGCAGTTTACTGATTTCATGAATGTAACACACTATAGTTGTATAAAGGTCAGGCCGTGTTTATGCCCCTGAGCGAGCAGATTCTTACTGTATGTTTGGATGTTATGAAGTGTTTTACCTGCAGTTGTTTTAGTTGTAAATATTCTTAAAAAGTGTTTTCTGGGAATATTAGATACCCGACAGGTGCTGATCGAAGGTAAGAAGGTGGCCGCTTGTATAAAGATCCCCTGTTTTCTGTATAACTTTATCCACCCAAATTTTACTGTAAACCATCGTCCGCTCTTTAAAGTATGTTTTACCCCATATGGGGGAGAAACAGGAAATGGAAGGGCGATTCTAAAAGTGTTGTTGTATTTACACCAGATATCAATAGTGTTATTGAGAAAGAGATTCTCAGGTACCTTTTATTTTATTTTATTTTTTTTTGCATTTTCGGGCTAGCGGCGTATGAATTTGTAAAAATGACTATTCAGCTCATTGAAAAACACCTTTGGTAAAGAAGGCGGAATTGCTTGGAAGAGGTATAAAAATGTTGGTAAAATATTCGTTTTAATTCTATTTCTTTGGCCAATCATTGAAACAGGCACCGTCACACTGATCCATTGTCTCAAGAGCGTCACAGTTGGAAGGAATCATCAGTTCAGTTTTTGGGGTCATTTTAACACCCAAATAAGTGAATCCTGTCTTTGTGTTAATAAGCTGAGTTTTTATGGCTGGATTAATTCTGTATCCTTCATTCAGAAATAATATTGAGGTTTTTGCATGGTTAATGTTATTGGCTGTATTGTATAATGTTATGAATGCTGAGAGAGAAGTTTGTAAGAAAAGGATCATGTCATCAGCGTATGAAGATATTCGATGTTCCTGTCCCCTGATCTGAATACACGACATGTTCATCTGAGATCTTATTGCCACGGCTAAATAAGATGACCTACGGCCGGTATGACACCCCGGGTGAGTAGATGCTTCTAGCCAGGATGGTTTAGAAATTGTATTATTTGTTCTAATTTTGGCTGTTAGTTTAGTGTAAAGAATTTGACTCCATTTAAGGAAGTTCGAGTCTGAATCTGGTCAAACTATTCCATCAAAGGCTTGTCTAGTGTCTAATGACAACAGTGATGTGTCTTTGGCATCTGATTTGTCATAAATGATGTTAAGGACTCTTCTGACTCTTCTGACTCTTCTTATGTTATGAAATCCTTTGCTGTTTTTGTGCAAATCTCACCGTGAACCAAATTTGGAATGTGAGTTTTACACTTTAAGTGTTTAAACAGTGTGTGTGTGTGTGTGTGTGTGTGTGTGTGTGTGTGTGTGTGTGTGTGTGTGTGTGTGTGTGTGCGCTGTTAAGCTCTGATGTGATATTATTTCAACCTGGCCTCACAAATTTTCCATTTCTACATTTTTTTCATTAGCGTGGTTTTCATTTTATTTCCATTTTTCATCCATTTTGTGTGTGTGTGTGTGTGTGTGTGTGTGTGTGTGTGTGTGTGTGTGTGTGTGTGTGTGTGTGTGGTGTGGTATGTGTGTGTGTGTGTGTGGTGTGGTATATATATGTGTGTGTGTGGTGTGGTGTATATATATGTGTGTGTGTGTGTGTGTGTGTGTGTGTGTGTGTGTGTGTGTGTGTGAGTGTAATTTTTCTCCTGTTATGACCATTACAGTGTTTAACGCTGAACACACACCCACTCACAGTTCTCATTTGACTGAGACACACAGATCCAGTGTTGTGTGACGCGAGTGTTTTTGACATTAGGAGGAGAAACGCTTCTACTGCAGATGATTTCCAGCTCTTTGGTGGAACTGCGGTTTCTCCACAGCGCCCCCAGGAGGGCTGCTTGAACACAGCGAGGGTATACGGGTATAACGGGACGGATATGTATGTGCATGTTCATGTATCTGTGTATATGTATATACTGTGTACAGTACTGTGCAAAAGTCTTGACCCCCCCCGAGGGACAGTTTACCCAGACTCTCTGAGAGACGTTTCTGTCTCTGTCCAGGCCCCGTACCTGAGTTTCAGACGAACGTTCAGTGACCTGTCAATCACTCAAGCATTAAAAGATCTAACGTAAGTCCTGAGCCAGTGAGGAACCGGTGAGATGATGAGAGATGATCAGGCGGTGATTAATACACTGCTGATGCTGGATGCTGAGGGGTTGGAGCAGACGAGAGGGGAAACGAGGTTATATATAAATATAAAAATATTAAATATATAAAATATAAAAACATTTTAATTGCTCTTGTTTACTTCATTTCATTCACATCACTTAGTTAAATTAAATATGAAGAATCGAGAGGGGTCAAGAGAGAGAGAGTGTGTGTGTGTGTGTGTGTGTGTGTTTGTGTGTGTGTGTGTGTGTGTGTGTGTGTGTGTGTGTGTGTGTGTGTGTGTGTGTGTTGAGGCGACAGTACATGTGTACAGTAGATGTTACAGATTAGAGAGAGTGAAGCAGAAAATAAATCAGATCTGGAAACAATTAGTGTGTGAGAAGCGCGTTTCCTGACAGACTGGAATTTCTTCTCCATAAAGACGGTCACTGTTTCCATGGACATTTGATAAGACAGACGAGCGAGAGAGAGAGAGAGAGAGAGTTGATGAATCCTCGGTGACAGCGGCTCTAGTGCAGGTGTTGATTAATTAGCGTAACGTGTGTGTAAGGAGTCTCCAGTGCGAGCGCTGTGTCAGAGCTAAAGGTGCAGCTGTAATCCTCAGGACGGAGGCGTTTATGCTGTGTTACGGTTTCTCAGTCACATGACACGCTGCGATTCGTCTCTTGTTAGTGTGTAGGAGGGGGGGGTGGGGTGGCGGGGGGGGGGGGGGGGGTCCCGGTTTGGGGTGCAACATTACAGGAAACAGACATCGATAAGGTTTACAGTAAAAACTCGTCCTCCTTCATGAGACACGTGTGTGTGTGTGTGTGTGTGTGTGTGTGTGTACAGAGTGTGTGTTCAGACGTAATGCTGTAATCAGCAGTGTAACGTCACACAGCAGACCTTCAGGTCAGCGTACGAAACCACAAAGTGTCGCTTCTTTATATAAAAACGTCCAACATGCGTTTAATAACGGTTTAGAGTTTCTGTAAAGTACAGGGTCACGCGGCAGAGACGCAGCAGAGACGCAGCAGAGACGCTCAGGCCCGGCTTAAAAAAGAAATTCTTATTTTCTTATTGCAAAAAAAAAATCTTTATTTTTTGTCAATACAGAAATTCATCTTTGAAGCGGCTCGAAGAAACACAGCACATGATTAAAGAATGGAGCAAAATTTGTGTGTGTGTGTGTGTGTGTGTGTGTGTGTGTGTGTGTGTGTGTGTGAGAGAGAGAGAATTTGCCATTTGACCATGAACTGCCAAAGAAAAGATGGCTTAGCACACACACACACACACACACACACACACACACACACACACACACACACACACACACTGTAAGTCTACTCCTCCACACCGCTCATTAACCGCGCTCTGGGATTTGAACATCCTCCGAGTTGTTCTTTCTTTTTCCTCTCGCTTTTCATTCCCCTCATTCCTCCATTAGAAGAAAATTTAGAAGAAACAACAGAGTCTGTGTAAGAAATGTGATTGTATAGGACGCCCCCTGGTGGACTCAGGTATGAACACACCACTGCTTTACTGTCTCTCTGTCACTGAGGAGCTCAGATACACACACAGTCGAAGATAAGAACATGGAAAAGAAATAAATAGAGAGAGAGAGAGAGAGAGAGAGAGAGAGAGCGTGGAATAGTGTAGAGAATATTAATGCTTTTCATTTCATTGTTTTTCTAAACCCTAGTGATAATTGAACCCTAGTGATAATTGAACCCTAGTGATAATTGAACCCTAGCGATAATTGAACCCTACCCCTGATTTAAACTTTAAATGGAATCTTTGGATAAACTTCCTTCTTGCATAATGTCGGATGTGTATCGCTTTATATTCATTCCTCTTCGTTTATTTATTTATAGTTCGGGTTTAGACGAGCCGGAGCCAACCGCGGTTCTGTAAAGCTGATTGATGACCCGTGTTTATACGAGTGATGGTATCAGTACTGAGTGAAGGTGAGACAGAGAAGCAGCGCGTACAGGACACTGGGACAGACTGACTACACTACGCTCCTCGTCTGGAACATCCTCCACACACTGCACCCTTTCAGCAGGACGTGTCCTGGTCCTTATGGTCTCGGTCCTTCGGGTTTCGGGATGTCGGCGCTGTTGCGTCTCTGTTCCTGCGGACGTCTATTGAGGCCACGTCTTTCGGTTAGTCATCAACTTGTTTCCGACTCTGCTCATCACTTCAGCTGAGAAACACCCTTTGTTATCCTCAGCTGTCCTCCTTAATGCACAGCTGAATAATCACACAGTCATCCTGTCTTCCTCCAGTGTCCGTCTGTCTCTCCATCCGTCTGTCCGCCTTTGTCTCCATCTGGCCACTAAAGGAAGCACAGGAAACCAGCATGATGAGGTGGGACAGTGACTGAACAGAACATGTTCTCCACGTCTCTGAGGATGGCAGTGCCGTCCAGACGAAAGCAGACTAAGACTAGCATCAAAGTGGTTGTAAAACTGGGACTGTGAATGAGCTCAGTGTTGAGAGAGGTTTCGCTGACATGATACAGAGCAGTCACACACCACACCTACGCTCCACTTCTTTGCACTCCTTATGAAAGTCAGAGTTCCTGTAAAACGTTCTCTTTAGGAACACCGTCGTGGCCGGGAGACGGCACTGATATCTGCAGTAATGATCTGAGGAAATCGTTCCAGTCTCCAGTCAGGCCTCCATCACTTGGATCTCCATCATTTATCTCTATGAGAGGTCAATCTCAGCATTAATGTTAAACATACACTGCGTGAACAAAAGAATTTGGCCAAACCTGATAATGATTTATTTCACTCAGGCTCAGGCTCAGGCCTTGTCAAGTCAAGTCAAGTCAATTTTATTTATATAGCGCTTTTAACAATTGACATTGTCGCAAAGCAGCTTTACACAATAAAAAGAAGTAAGTCTGTATGCAATGTGTATGAATCAAAATGATAAGATTGTCCCTGATGAACGAGCCGAGGGCGACGGTGGCAAGGAAAAACTCCCTGGGATGGTAATAGGAAGAAACCTTCAGAGGAACCAGACTCAACAGGGAACCCATCCTCATCTGGGTGATGACGGATAGCAGGGATTGATCAACTTAATAATGTGTACTGGAAGTTCAGTGTAACAGGAGATGTGTTAAAATTAAAATGAAAAGGAGTCCAGTGAAGGACAATCTTAATGCTTCAGCACACTACGATATCTTGGACAACGCTACGTCCAACACTTTGTTGAAGGCCCTTTTCTACTCCACCATGACTCCGCCCCAGTGCACAAAGTGAGGACTATAGAGACGCGGTGTGATGAGTTTGGTGTGGAAGAACTCGACCGGCCCCAACACAGAGCCCTGACCTCGACCCCATCGAGCACCTTTGTGATGAACTGGAGCGGAGATTGTGAGCCGGTCCTTCTCGTCCAACATCAGTGCGTGACCTCTTAAACGCTCTACAGAACGCTCTACAGTGGACACGGATTCCCACAGAACCACAGAAACACTCCAACATCTTGTGGACGGCCTTCCAATAAGAGTGGAAAACCAACTTGGGACCGAGTCCCTATTGAAATATCAACATCTTGAAGATGGGTCCTTGCTTCGTGTTTAGTATAAACTTCTATGAACGCTTTTCTTTCCAAGCCCTCAGCTGGCGGTCTGATATGAGGTCTCTTCTGCCCCCACAGACGTTCAGGCTGATGTTGGCCACACCTGGGGTATGTCTGGACACGCTGGTTTGAGTGGCTTAGCTTGACGTGAGCCGGTAGACGTGCAGGAGCGCAGTGTTTATCATGGAGACTGAGCCTTTGTGTCTTCACTGAATCCAGGCCGCTGCTCTCACACACCCTCTCCAGAGGCTCCGCCCAAATCATTAACATTCAGACTTTTCATTTCCTCCTGAGTTCTGTGCACGAGAGCCGGTGTAGTTTTGAACACACTGAACAAGTTTGTCTGTTTCAGTGATTCTGACTCACATGCCCTTTAAACAATCAACCGCAGCAGATTAGTCTTTAATAGTTTAACCTTTGCGTTATGTTTGATTTGTTTATGAGAACCTCATCCGACCCGACCCGACCCGACCCGATCCCATGCTCACCTTTACACACAAGTTACTGCGCAGCTTCAGACTTGAGTTAATTCTCTGCATGGTCTACATACACACACACGCACAACACGCACAACACGCACACACACAACACGCACACACACAACATCCACTCACACACACACCACACACACACCACACACACACACACACACACACTTAGCACACACACACACACACTTAACACACACAACACACACACACACAACACGCACACACACAACATCCACTCACACACACACCACACACACACCACACACACACCACACACACACACACACACACACACAACACACACACACACAACACGCACACACACAACACGCACATACACAACACGCACACAAACAACACTCACATACACAACACGCACACAAACAACACGCACACACACAACATACACACATACGCACACACACATACACACACACACACACACA
>JAAGKR010012426.1:0-16525 GCA_011419295.1 Clarias macrocephalus
TGTGTGCGTGCGTGTGGGTGTGTGTGCGTGCGTGTGGGTGCGTGTGTGTGTGTGTGCGTGTGCGGGTGTGCGGGTGCGCGTGTGTGTGTGTGTGTGCGTGCGTGTGGGTGCGCGGGTGTGTGTGGGTGCGTGTGCGTGCGTGTGGGTGCGTGTGTGTGCGTGCGTGTGGGTGCGTGTGTGTGGGTGCGTGTGTGTGGGTGGGTGCGTGTGTGTGGGTGGGTGTGCGTGTGTGTGTGTGTGTGTGTGCGTGCGTGTGCGTGCGTGTGTGTGCGTGTGCGTGCGTGTGCGTGTGTGTGGGTGCGTGGGTGCGTGTGTGTGGGTGGGTGCGTGGGCGTGTGTGCGTGTGTGTGTGTGTGTGCGTGTGTGTGTGTGTGCGTGTGTGTGTGTGTGTGTGGGCGTGTGTGTGCATACATTAGATTTATATATTCATTTATTTATTACTTTTACTCAACAAAGTATTTCTTAAAGGCACTTTATTGTTCAAGTCCCATATTAACAACATCTGCAGATCATGTTAACTCCAGCTCCGGAACATTCCTCGTCTCCGCCCGTTCCTCACCCCACACACTGCTGCCGCTCTCACACACACACACTGGTCACCTCCTGTATTAATTACTGTAATTCACTTCTAACTGGTCTACCACAAAAACTCCTCCATAAACTCCAACTTATCCGGATCTCTGCTACCCCTATCATAACCCTGAATACCCATAATGCATCATATCACCCCCACCCTTCAACAACTCCACTGTGCTCCCTATCAAAGACCGTACAGGGTTTAAAATTCTCATCTTCCCCTTTAAAGCACTTCATAATCTCTCTCGCCCTTATCTATCAGAGCTCGTGGCGTTCTCCTCCCCCGCTCGCACTCTTCACTCTTCTTCATCACCGCTCCTCTTTACACCACCCGCCCCAACCGGCCCGCCCGTCCGCCCACCCACCCCCCATGGGCTCTAGAGTCTTTAGACGCACTGTTCCTCGTCTCTGAGATTCTCTTTCTGTAAAAACCACATTCAGGTCTCATCTTAAGACCCAGTTAGAAGCGTCTCTCCTACATCCCAGAGGTGATCACTATTGTTTCATTTACAGTAATATTGTTTTAATGTTATTTATTACTCAATGTTATTGATTTATCTTTTGTTAGAATTGGATGGTGACCTTGAAAGGTCTAGAAAGTGACTATAAAGACACATATTCAAAATAAAAAGCATTATTATTATTATTATTATTATTATTATTATTATTATTATTGTTTTATTATTATTATTATTATTTTCTTTCAACACCATTTTCAAAAAAAGGATGTGTTTCTACTAGTTATTTTACTGTTGAGAAAAGCAATAAATTGACATAATTAACATCCTGTTTGATTTTATCATAGTTTAATTCAAACGATTCCCATCAGTCTGTTCTGCATCCCACTTTCCTTATATGGTCATTGCTTCAATGTGTCAGTCACAATGTAGCCGGTCATTATTCCCTCCAGTTTATAACACCTATTTACCTGAGATAAAATATATTAAATTAACTGCACTATTATTTCTATTTCTATTATTATTATTATTATTATTATTATTATTATTATTATTATTATTATTATTATTATTATTATCCCTAAGACAAAACTTTTTTCCCATTAAAATTAATGTGATTGTTTTTGACAGTTTAGTGCCTTGCATCATGTTTTCTGATCTCACACATCGGTGCTTACATTGAGGTTACATCACACATCTTGGGGGCACACACACACACACACACACACACACACACACACACACACACACACACACACACACAGGAAAGTGTGTGGAGATTTGTTGCCATAGGGCAATTTAACTAAAGACACCTAAAATCTCCCAACCTGTGTGTGTGTGTGTGTGTGTGTGTGTGTGTGTGTGTGTGTGTGTGTGTGTGTGTGTGTGTGTATCCTTATTCCCTTAGTTTCCTTGTCACTTAGCACAAAGTTCTAGGTTTGGTGTACAGTAGGTTGTGTAGTCAGTCTGTATAGAAAATGGCGACTGCGCTTTGAATCATGGGAAACGTGACATCACAAGAAAACACAAATCTTATCTACAACTCTGTCTGTAATCAGTGTGTAAGTCTGTGCAGGTGATCACGTGTAGAAACGGAATTACAAACGTTCAACCCTTTTTAATTGTGCGGAAGTGATATAAGTATAAACTGAGTATTTTGAATTTTGATCTTTTCCCGGGTGAGAGGCTGAGAGGGTGAGGACTGAAGATCATATCTAAACACACACACACACACACACACACACACACACACAAAACAACCACAACCACAACACACACACACAGCATTCATTCATTCATCCTTAGTAACTGCCTGGTCAGGGTTGATTTTGGAGCAGTCCAGGAAAGAAAGCAGAGCTGGAGGAGACCTGATGATGCCCTGGTTGTCTGGAACTTTTAGAGAAAATCTGCCCCTGCGGTCTGGGTGGGCGGGGCATATTCTCTCTCTGTCTCCCCTGTCAATCACTACTCAATTGTATGTGGACTAAAAAAATTCATAAATAGTAATAATAATAATAATAACAATAATAAAATCCTTTAATTTAAATAACTTACATTTAAATTATGAATTTATAAAAAAAACTAAAAAATAATAATCAATTAATTGAATAACTTAAAATACTTTTTAAAGTTTTTCAAAATGAGTTTAAAAGGATTAGACGAATAAAAAAAAGTATTAAAAAAGTATTTTAACCACTAAAATAATAGAAAATTATCTAAAAAAGAAAATTTACTTTTAAAAAGCCCGGAGACGAGTTCTTAAGATGAGACGTCGTATTGTGAAACGCATTGTCTCATAGGAAATAATGTAAATGCAGATAATCCGTTCCAGCCGCCCACAAATATCACCAATATTACCAATTTCCAACTCTATCATCAAGTTTTTGCATATAAAAACAATCAAAACATTTAGAAAAGAAATGCAAATGAAGCAAAATATGAAATAAATAGACATTAAACATCACTTAACCTTAATTCATGATTCCTCTCGGCACCGGTTGCTTTAAAAACCAAACTGAAAGCGGCTCCCTTTTCTTCTTGCTAATGTTCTTGGGATCCGCAGTGCTACAGTATGTCTTCACTAAATCTTACACAAAGTGCAAAAAACCCACAAAGGACGTACGCGCAACTTGCCGAAAATGCTTCGTATGCCGAGACAAATTACCTACAAAATTTCAGTTTTTAAGGTGAAAATTCTTAAGGCGGGGCCTTGGGTTACACAGTATGTCCAAATTAAAGACGTAACTCAAGTTGACATCAGAACTAGAGCTCGGTGTCTCAAGGGACAGGGAAAAAAAGCTTAACGATAACGAGGATGCAATACAAATAAATTGTGATTGTGCATCAATGTGTAGAAACAGACCAACTCATAATTTATCAGACTTTAAAGAGAAAAATGCAAAAATTTCTAGACTGTGAATGACGCCATGAGACGAGGTTACACATCTGAAGAAAGACAAAACATGGTGCTTTTTGTGGTGAAGAGTAGAACTAAAGCTGCTCAGAGGAACGTCTGTGACGATTACAGCACTAACAAGTGGGGTCGTGGTGGCAGGCAGATATCCACACAAACGCCTTTCTGTTAAGACGCCGCTGCAGCCATGAAGGTTAATTTCACGTCCCGGTTCCTGGCTGAGAATTAGACGGGTTCCAGCGCCGCAGCGACTGTGCTGAGAGCGTAATCCATCAGCAGCACGGAAATCCCTGCTGCGCTCTCCCTGCAGCACGGAATAACACCACTCTGTACCTGCTGAGGCTACAGCACACACACACACACACACACACACACACACACACACACACACACACACACACGTACGTACACACTCTGCTCACATTACTCAACCTTTCTGGCTTTACCCTAACATTTAATCTGATTGGTTGGAAGGCGTTGACTGATGTTTTGTAATCAGCACTGCAAACCGCAGGTCTATATTAACGCTCTCGTTATCGTTTCCATGGTAACAACTCGTTCACAGGGACGTGTTTATGCAGCGGACGCTCCACAGATAAACGGCTTATTGCTACTAAAACATTAGCAATAACACAAACTAACAAAGAAGGCAGATAATGAATCTGTGTAGCCTTTAAATATATTTAAAAACCTTGCATCTGAATGTTTTCTCTCTCTCTCTCTCTCTCTCTCTCTCTCTCTCTCTCTCTGGAAGAAGACTCACTGGACACTTTATTAGGTACACCATGCTAGTACTGGGTTGGACCCCTTTTTGCCTTCAGCACTGCCTCATCCTTCATGCCAGATATTCCACACGGCGCTGAAACACTCCAAAGAGATTTTGCTTCATATCGACATGATGTCATCACGCAGTCGCTGCAGATTTGTCAGCTGCACATTCACAATACGAATCTTCCGTTTCACAGAGACCCGAAGCCGCACTGCTGGAGTGAGATCAGGTGACTGGGGAGGCCGTGTGAGTGCAGTGACCTCAAGCTGCTTTTATCTTATCATCTATTCTGTGCTCATAAAGTGATGAACACTCCATTATTCCAGCAGGATTAATACTCAGGCAGGCTGTGGTGTTTAATCCGTGCTCTATTAGTACTATGGGGTCCAAAGTGTGCCAAGAAACAGTATCTCCCCCACACCAGTACTCCAACAGCACCAGCCTGAACCACTGATACAGTATGAGGCAGGACGGATCCATGGTTTCATGCGGTTTACAAATTTGGATCCGACCATCCGCGGCAGAAATCAAGACTCTTCAGACCAGGCGACGCTTCTCCGATCACCTGTCGTCTGATGTTGGCGAACCCATGTGACCCGTAGCCTCAGTTTCCTGTTCTTAGCTGGCACGAGCAACACCCGGTGTGGTCTTCTGCTGCTGTAGCACTGCTGCTTCAAGGTGGTAAAGCCTGTGAGTTCAGAGACGCCCTTCAGCAGACCTCGGGTGTAACGAGATGTTATCTGAGTTCCTGTTTCCTTTCGGTCAGTTCAAACCAATCTGGCTATTCTTCTCTGAAATACTCAACGGCCATCACCTTTATTCCCCTTTATAATGATCGTTTTGATCTTCAGCAGATCATCATCACCAGGTCTACGTGGCCAATGTGTGTATACTCAGCTTATTTATGCAATAGTAATTAAAATCATGAGGTGTCACATGACTAGAGCTCTTTATAATATTGGAGTCAGACACATGGCTGACACATGGCGCTGAAAAGAAAGAGCAGCTAAACAAACAGTAAGAGATTCCTTATTAATCACATTTTAATCAGAGTGGAAATGTATGCATAAATTTGCCATAAATTTGCATAAATTAATCTTCAGCAAGTCATGCACATTTCGAAACAGAAATCTAAGTTTTACATGTCTGCTCCGTCTTTATCTTGTTCCTTTCCACTCCTAAAGCACATCGCTGTCTCTTACATGGCACGTCCTGTAAACGCCCAAATCCAAGACGGTCCGAGTGATACGAATACGACGCTTAATATTCGCTCGATATGCAAAGAATCATTTTGGGGTTGAATTCAGATTTGAAAGAAATTTGAAGTTAAAACCGGGGAATACAATTCACCATACACACTTCAGTGTGTGAAAATAATGAAGGTAATTACGCCTGCAGTCAGACACAGAGGGGTCATGGAGTCACGTACGGAGTCACGTCTGGAGTAGTTAAATGATTACACGTAGAAACCTTTCAGATAATAATGTAGGGGGACGATTATGCTCCGGATCCGCTCTAAGCCTGACGATGATAACATGCTGATGCGCTAGTTTAACAATAATATGCCACCTCAGTGGTTAGCTACTGTTACTTTGGATTTCATGTATCATGGAGAATCCAAACAAAACATACGGGAATAAATGATTCAATTATTTACACAGATTTCTGAATGTTTAGGTTAATCGTAATTGTGACGCCGGGCCGAGAGTCAGCTGCCATCGTCACGCTCAACCAAGCGGGGGAAACACAGCATGTCTTCAGCACCACGGTCAGCTCCACCTCGTGCACAGAAGAAGAACTCAATGTAGCAAAGTGGTGTCAACAGAACCCGAAAAAAGGGACCAACCAACGCCAGGGTTTTGAGTAGAATGTTCTGGATGCAAGAGTCTATATTCTATGTGCTCTAGTCTAGTGGTCCCCAAACCAACTTTGCTGACGTTCTGGATTATAATCAAAACACAAAAGCACTAAAGATTCTGCTCCATTTCCAACAACCTGTCTTTGTGAGACAGGGTTGTCTGCAGTGACAGCAACAAAAATGAAATTACAGAGCAGCCTGGACATGAGGAATAGACTTCAGGTGTCACTGCCCACCATCACTCCTAGATGGGAAACGTCTCGTCAGAGGGAAACACGCTCAGAGCTCACGCTGATTCTGTGTTATGGTATGTTGTGTATATTATGCACTTTATTATGCCTTCTTACGAGCGTAAGGTCACTGCTCTACTACAAAAGCACTTTTCTTATATTGACCTGGATTTACTCTCAGCCATTTTACTCTGTAGGTCCATCTGTAGGAGTCATGTTCATGAGATCAGATAAAAATAAAAATAAAAACTAGTGAGAAAGTAAAGTAGAACTAGAACTACAGCAGGCAGTCTCCTTGCACCTGCAGGGCCCAGGTTTGATTCCCGTCATTCCCGTCCCCCCA
Organism: Clarias macrocephalus; assembly: GCA_011419295.1. Lineage (NCBI taxonomy): Eukaryota > Metazoa > Chordata > Actinopteri > Siluriformes > Clariidae > Clarias > Clarias macrocephalus. The sequence continues at coordinate 6,648 of JAAGKR010012426.1, forward strand.
CATTCCAAAGACATGAAGATTAGGCTAATTGTCGTTCCCAAAATTACCCAGAATGTGTGTATATGTGCTATAGATTGGCACCCTGTCCATTATGTCCCCCGCCTCGTGCCCTAACTCTCCTGGGATAGGCTCCGCCCCCCATGACCCTGTACACGGGATAAAGCGGTAAAGATGATGAGTGAGTGAGAGAGAATTACAGCAGTCAGAGAGTAGGTTTCTCTCAGCAGCTGGAGTGACAGGAACAGGTCCAGGAACTTCAGGATGTGAGCACACTCGGATTTCCAGATCCAAGATCCAAACTTGCGGAAATGAAAGGCGTCAGGATTAATCAGCAACTTTTACGATGATGATGTTCCTGGTGTTATGATAGAACAGGAAGCTTGTTAGCATGTGCAGGGTGTTTTTATTTATTTATTTATTATAATTTTTTTAGCTGACAAGATGCTAACTAACTGTGGTGTCTGCGTATTATTGTATCCGGTGTGTGCGCGTGTGTATGATATCACATGGCTCCGCATAACCACACAGGTGGCTAATTGCTGACGAGAGGCTCTCGGGTTGAGGCGCGCGTGCCAGCGAGGCCATTAGAGGCAGAGAGGACAGGTGCTAACGCCTCGCGAGCTCCGGCTTGGACCCGAGCTTCGTGTCTCGCTGCATTAGCATGGCTTTTCTTGGAACGTTAGCGACAGTGCGAGAGCCCACGCCAGCAGGAAGCAGGCTGGGCTTGGCTAGCACACAGACAAACTGCAGGCTAGCGTGTTTACTTTGCGCTCATCAGCGGCGCTCCCTCAGGTGTCGGGTTTGAGCTGAAATGAATTGGTTTTACTTCCCCTTCGTCGAAGTGGGAAGGAACAAATGCTAACAAGCGCCGCAGAACTCTGACAAGTACAGATGAGGGAGAAACAAGAAGTGATTTTTCAAGCGAGGTTCATGCTAATGTCTAGCGACTGTTTTTTGAAACATTTCGCTGCGATCATGTTCGGGATCCTAAAGCAGGAAATGTTTCTTGATTTTTATTTTTACTTTTCTTACCACAGTCGCAATCACCATTTGGTCAACAAGCTGAAATCTAACAGATCTAATCATAGACCTGCTTTTTTGTCACTTATTTGTCTTAACAATGTTAGGTTAGTTAAGCTAGTCAAAAACAAAAATATAGTCATGAGTAGCAACCTAGATTAGCTCACAACTAGCTAAGTTCCTAAATTAGCTAGCTAACCTGGTTCACAAGAACGAGTGCTAACCTGAGATTTCTTAGATTTTTAGCAGATTTTTAAAGAAATTTGCTTAATTCAGTCAAAATATTGCATCCTTAATTCAAAGGCTAGTTAATGCCCTTGTTCCCTCATTCCATTTTATAAAATATTTTAGAAAGTTTAATTTCCATAAACGGTGGATTTAAGGGATCACTGAGGAAAGAAAGCGGCATCGGTTAAAGTAACTAAAATCAAGGAAGGTAACTGAGGAGGTCGTGTGTATCAGGTGATTGAGAAGTGGAGACCTCTAGTGGAGTGGAGTTGAAATACAAGATGAGACTGTGATGTTCAGTGCAGTACAGTATAATCCTGCATTCGACTTAAAATTCAGACTTGGAGGGTTTTTAATGCTTGCTCATTTGTCCTGTAATGTATAACTCTATGAAAGTAGTAGAAGAAGAAGGAGAGATGCCTAAAGCTCATCATAAAGTGTGTTTTGTTAGTAACAAGTTAGCCAAGTAAGATTATTGATTATGATGATTGATAAATCTCTCTCTCTCGCTCTCTCCAGGTATCCTGACCCCATCCTGTCCCCCCTCAGGACCTGACTGATCTGTCCTGATGTCCTGCTTCTGCTTGGAGTTGGACACTCACTGCTGCTGAGGATGAGGACGGTTCTGCTTAGTATTCATGAAAATGCCTTTGGATAAACACTTTCACCATGATGGCGTGTGACCGCAGTCACTCTGATGCCTTTGGATAAACGAATTTTTGGAGTGAAACTGTAAGGAGCAGTTTAGCTTCCAAATGGCCATCAGCGAACAGTTGGTAACCTCAACAAATGGTCTTTGTTTATTATTTATTCACTGCTACATATGGCCAATATGTTTCTTGGTCCACGGTTTGGCAAGTGTAATGATCTCTCTATTTATTTATTCATTATTACTACTCCATATTTCCTACATATTTCTTACTACAACAGAATGATTTGTGCAACTTCTAAAGTAGTGCGTTTTAAATAGTTCTTTTAAACTCACTATTTTAAAAGTTGCATTGATTAATTTGTTAATTTGATTAATTTGGTTGTAGTCTGTATATTAACAATAAAGGCTTCTTCTTCTTTATACTTCATGTTATACAAATTCACTTTTGACTCTGAAAACATTGCAAAATTTCAAGATTCCAATGTCCACCGTAAGGCTCGATTAGTGTGATGGTGAATTCATTTATGAAAATGATTCCTCACACTTGAACTTCAGTACATTCAGGTGGTCATGTGACTTCATTTTATCTCCACATGACGTTGCTGAGTCTCGACCTGAGCGACTGAAGCGACCCCAGATCATAACACTGTCTCCAGAGGCTTGTACAGTGGACACTATGCATGATGGGAGCATCGCTTCATGCGCTTCCCTTCTCACCCTGACACGCCCATCACTCTGGAACAGACTCAGTCTGGACTCATCAGATCACATGACCTTTTCCCATCGCTCCAAAGTCCAGACTTGATCGCTTATGATCCCTTATAAACTGAAGACTTTTTCTGATGAGTCTCACTAACACGTGGTTTTATTACGGACACGCGTTTAGTCCTGATCCATTAAAATAATCTACATTCACATTTTGTTCCTGACCACATTAGCGGTTCCTCAAAATCCTTACAGGATTAATAATGATTAAATATTGATTGATTAATAATGCGTTGGACAGTTCTTTACCCAGTGGTGACATATTGTGTATTTATTGATTTATTTATGTTTGTGCTGAATCTGATGTCACAGAATGAGGACACGTTCCCTTTTGAATCTGGTTCATCTCAAGGTTTCTTCCTCATGTCCTCTGAAGCCTCTGGCGTCTTCATTAAGGATTAATTATTAATTTTGCATTCAGTGTTGATTCTTCAAAGTGATGCACAAAAAATGAAATACCTGAACATGAGTGAACACAGATATAAGATCATTAAAACTCATCGTCTGGAGTGTAGAGCATTTTTTGTTTGTTTCTCAGGGTCAGAAACACAGTACAGGCCTGACTACAGATCCACAGGATGATTGACATCTACACAGAGATGCACAAAGTAAATCAACCCTGAGGTTTAAGGTGAAACACATACGTTTAGATTTGTTGCTTTTATTACGACTATGATCATTTCTTTTGAGATACAGGAGCAGATCCATCGTTAACCCAAGAAGCGACAATTGTGAGATGTTTCAGTTTTTCAGAAAGGGAAAAGTGAGGGTTGTTGGTCACGGTGTGAGGGTGGACCATCGCAGCAGCAAAGCTCGAGGGATCTCTAGTAAGATCCCTCTTTGTACTGTAAACAGTATTCCAGGTCAGTTTACAGAAAAGGCTAAAACATCAGCGGCATCACAAACTGCTCGAACCCTCTGCCGTCTGAAACACGTCTACACGCCGACCTGAGGATCTAAAATCCTCTCGCTCTATACCTGGACCAGCTGTTGCTCTTAAACGAAACTCATCAATGTGTTAATAATGCGTAATATAATGGAATAATCTAATACGTAGCTACACCGTAATCATTCTACACATTTAACTTATTTCATCATAAATCTATTGGGGAAAAAAAAAAAAAAAACAAGCCTTCCTCAATTTAAGAGGCGATTAGCAAGCATGATGCACGCCCCTGCTGGAGGCCGTAGTTCTGCCCCGGGGACGGCGGAGGAACCCATAAAGACGGAAGATGAATCTTCACGCAGAGACAGCTTGCACTGTCGCACGCTAATGGAAAATCCAATAAGACCAAAGGTCTGGAACTTTCAGCCGGGTTTGAAATACGGCGGAATAAGAGGCAGCGTCCCGGCGCCTGCTGACAGCAGGTTATTAAACGTTAGATCGTAAAGCGTTTAAGAGAGCATTGTTAAAAGTTGTAAAACATGTTAATGAGGCCATTACTACACTGACACCAGGGAGAAAATATCAAATCTATCAGAGCGACTACCGTGAAGTGCAGTGTTTTATTCCTCTTGTACCACAACACTTTTTTTTTTCCATTTTACCAACTTCCAGCTCAAGGGATGTTCACGTCAAAGTGGGACTTTTGATTGTCCAGAATAACAGAGAGAGTAAACACTCCCTGTATGTCTCTATATAATCCTCTGATACACTGATGCACGTATCTTAGTGTCTCACTAGAGCTTAAACACCATCAAGGTAGAACATTCTGAAGTCTGAAACTCTGAACTGAACTGCTTTAATGCTTCTGTGTGAATGTCTTGGAGTGAGGTCAGGGGGGGGGAGGGGGGGAGGGGGGGGGCGTGGCAATAACTCCCAGCCGAGTTCCTGTAATGTGCGAGTGACTTCCACAAGTTAGTGACAAGCTATCTGTCAATTTTCAAACGATTAGGCTTTGTGCTTAATGAATGTTCACGGGAACGACTGCAGTCAGCTCCGAGTCACCGCCGTTCAATGATGCACGGCCTCATTTGCACCGTTCAGATGTTTTACTGCGGCTCAGAGTCTCACCACTGTGACTGAAGTCTTCTGTAAATGTCAATCACTTTTACACCCCCATTCACCCGGTTTGACTTGAACACCTTTTGTACACCTGTTTTCTCTCTCTCTCTCTCTCTCTCTCTCTCTCTCTCTGTCCTGGAGATGTCATGAAACCTTCATTTAAGACTTTGTTATCAAGCACTGACACTGGAGACTCCTTCCATTAAGGCTGAATTTAGCACGTCTCCTTTAGCGTATCAGCCAAGCCAGACATATCAGCCAAGTTGCTGTGAAAGAGCTTTGCTATAGAAGCGATAACGTATAACTAATCAGCGTCTAGACTTCATACTGGAGCTCTGTGGCATAAAGTGATGCAACAAACAAACAAACAAACAAACAAACAAATTGAAAATGCCAATTTCTCCCTGCAAGCTTTCACTCATTTTCATCTTTTTTTTTTGAAGGTCGAGTGAACGACCTTCAGTGCTGCGGCTGCCCTTCCCCTTGTCCAACCATCACTCTTTCTCTCTCGAACTCCTCCTACAGCCCTCTTTATATCCTGACTGATGAATAATTGAGGAAAATGCCGCATGATTACACAACAATTACTCTCAGCACCTTAAAAATTCAAAGGGCTCCTTATGAAACATTAAAGCGGCCGAGTTTTCATTAGCGTGAAGCTTGAGGGAAAGAGATCTCACAAGACTCGAGCTAAACAGGACAACAGAGCTGAGAGGAGGACGATCGGCCCCGGCGCTATTCTTAGGCTTTAGCCTACATAAGAATGAGGAGTATAACATACAGCAGGACTTTAAAGGTGATGCTACAGGGGGCGCGGGAATGCAGGAGGGAGTCGCATCCTTACAGGCGTAGATGCATCGATGATGATCACATCGTGGGTCACATGACCGAGTAAATGGCCTGGATGGTGTCAGGGATTAAAAATGATTGGACCTCCATCAGGAAAGGACATGACTGGAGGAATCATTCTTACAAACTGATATAATGTGCACTGGCAATAATTTAATTAAGGAAGACGACACACACAGGCCACGCCTTCTTCTCCAAGACTGACTTATACAAGCCACGCCTCCTTTCAAGTCATGCCTAATTAAATTAACGCACAAGCCACACCTCCTTTCCTATGACTGGCATACACAGGCCACACCAACTTTGCTAAGATGAACACAAACAGGCCACACCTCCTTTAATAATAATAACATACACAGGCCACGCCTACTTATTTAAGACTTACACATAGGCCACGCCTCCTTCATTAAGCCTGAGACACATAGGCCACACCTACACCTCCTTCATTAACACACACACACACACACACACACACACACACACAGGCCGCACCTCCTTATTAAGACTGTCACAAACATGCCACTCCCCTTTCATTAATACTGACACCTACAGGCTACGCCTCCTTGATTACAGATACTCATTACCTTCAAACTGATACATGTACAGGCCACGCCTCCTTTACTAAGACTGACACATAGGCCACACCTCCTTTATTAAGTCTGATATACAGACCACACCCCCTTAATTGAGCCTCACACACACTCCTGCTTTGTTCTTATTTAAATGTTCTTATTAAACGTCTCTCCTTGAATAAAAATAGCAGTTTCTTTTTATCACTGAATCAAAGAACGCAGATCTGAAGAAGATCTAAACCTTCATCCCTCTTTATGGTTTTATTGAAATAGTCTTTTATTTTTGTACGAATTGCTTTGCGATGCACTTTTAACAGACGTATAATTTCCCTTTCATGTAGAAGTTAGCGATGCCGCGTGCGTCGGCCCTGATGAAGCAGCAGCATCTGCTCGGGTGAGGAAACTCCTGCGAAACTTTTCCTCTGTAAAAAAGTAACTTGAGAATCAGCACAGTCCAATTTGCAGCTTTGGATGTGGAGTAATTGGCCTCATCAGGCGTTTGTGCTGAGTGTTTTCTGTTCCCTGCGGCGGAAAGCCGCGGCCGACTCGCTGCGAGTTTACAGAGGAGTTACATAAACACGCCGTGAGCATCCCGCTGAGACGCACCACCCCGCCCACTTCTCTCTCTCTCTCTCTCTCTCTCTTGTTCTCATGATTGAAGAGCTTTAAGACTGAAGAACATCGGACCTTTTACATCTGCTGAGATGACGAGGCAGATCACTAATTACGAGTGTTACGCAATTACCATGATGTCCTGCAATATTCAACTGACTTACTGTATCTCAACAACGTAGTATTGTACACATTTACATATAATACCTAAGATTTTAAACATCAGTTAATTATGCTAATAAAATCAGTTTATTTATTTACTAATAAAACATTTTTTATTTATTTAAACTGATATATTCAGGCTGAAGCATCAGATTTGCTTTCTTTGATTCAGTGATGAAAAAATAAACTATTCCTATGATAGAAAAGCAATTTTTATGTGAAGACAGGGTTTTCTGTGTGTGTGTGTGTGTGTGTGTGTGTGTGTGTGTGTGTGTGTGTGCTAATAAAAGAGGCATGGTATTAATGAAGGGGGCGTGGCCTATGTGGATGACTTATTAAAGGAGGCGTGGCACTCGATCTACAGCAAGCGGTGCTGGACCAAGGCCAGGAAGATGGTGAAGGACCTCAGCCACCCCAGCGATGGACTGTTCACTCTGTAGAGGTCAGGAAAGCGATTCTGCTCTCTGAAGGCCGACACAGAGAGACTGAGGAGGAGCTTCTTCCCGCAGGCGATACGGTCTCTCAACCAGTACACCACACAGTACTGATCCACTTTGCACATCTACACATGTTTCTGCACTCAGTCTGGACATTCTGGACATCCACTGACACTAGTGGTCACTGCACACTCATGGGCACAAGTCACTTAAAATATGCACACAAGTCACATTAATATGACACTTTACAGCATATTTACACACCCCTGGACATTCCGCTCTATTCTATTTATGTTCACTCCATATATATATATATATTATTTTTATTTCCTATTAATAGTCTTTGTTTTAAGGTCCGGGCAGTCGTCTAAGCATTTCACCTCATATCGTACTGTGTATGACTGTGTATGTGACTAATAAAATTTGATTTTGAATTTGAATTTGTGGCCTGTGTGTGCCGGTCAGCCCTAATAAAGGTAGACCTATTTTCCATTCCTAATGAAAGAGGCGTGTGCTGTGTGTGTCTGTGTAAATTATTTAAATATTTCAATCATTAAATCATTAAATATGATTTAATGTCATTATTTAGTATTAATATTTTAATCATTTAATATTAAAATTAATATCAAATGATTACAATATTAATACTAAATAATGACATTAAATCATGTAAAATAAAAAATATATTTTAATATATATTTTTGTTTAGATGATTAATAGGGTTAACGATGTAAACATCTGTAAATCTGCTGCTCACCAGACTCTCATATTTTCAGTTAATATGAATAAATAAATATGAATAAGTAAAAAGAATGCATTGTTAAAATGCTACTAAGAAACAGCAAGGAAATGTAAATTAAAGTTACGGCTTTACCCCTGTGTGTTATAAAGCACTGAGACTGGAGACTCCTTCCATTAAACATGCACAAACACGTTCCTCCTTTCCTGAGAACGAGCCGTTGCTATAGAAACGAGGGCATTGAAATGAACCTGCACTTCATTCAGGGCTGCTGAGCAGAAATCCCAGTAGTGCCGTGTAACGCTATTCAGCATTCATGACCTTCATATGACCCCAGCCAGCTCGGAGAGGAAGTAATGGGCCAATTTACTGCTCAGGCTTTAGCGTTTAATTCGCTGTTCTTCAGTTTAGTGGCCTGTTTGTCTATCGAACTCCCTGCGCTTCGTATTAACACTACGTCCAAATGAAACGCGTCCTTCTTTTAAACAGAACAGTCTGGCATCCACCAGGGACTGGATAAAGCTCTGGAGCACATGGCACTGAGTCAAATGACCTTCTACACACACACACACACACACACACACACACACACACACACACATGCATGCAAAATGCTGGCAACAAAAATGTCAGTTTATTAGCTTGCTCTGGAAATTCGGCGCAGTCTTTAGTAAATGTTCATTACCATTTTAATTGGCTGCTTAAATATATGCATAATTATAAGTCCCGTGGTGGGGAAAGTGTGTGTTTAAGCACTGTCTTGTTCGGCAAAACAGCTGTACGTTCACTCACACACGAGCGGTTTATCTGTAGCGCCGTATGGAGCAAAAAAAAAAAAAAAAAAACGGAGGTGAAACAGAAATCTCAGCAGTTCCAAATTTTCTCTCTCAGCTAAAAAAATGTGTCATTGGGGACGTGATCGTTCGTTTCTCGCTAACAGAAACATGCCGCTGTGAGCTACTTCAAAATAATAATAATCAAAAAAGTAGCGGAAATTTGCACATTAGTGGAGAGATCGCTGGTCCGGTCCAGGCGGTGTGTAGCGCGTCGTGTAGCTTCTCCATCATTAATACAGAAACAACAAACTCATCCAGGAAACATCTCAGACTGTCCTCGGGGCTCCTGTTCACGATGGCGGCAGATGGATTAGAAACCTGCAGGTGATGGGAAAAAAAACAAGGTCCTGGAGGCTGAATTAAGACACACACGAGCCTGATTGGAACAACACTGTGCTGACGGCGTTTAATCAGGGACGCCGGTTAGTGTAGTGTACATCGACACATCGCAGCACACGACAGGCTCACGTCCCAGCCGCGTCAAACTTATACACAAGCACACGAACAAGATTCTGACATTTTTGCCTTTTACGATTATCACAAACTAACAGTCACGTCAGATAACAATGCCGAACAAGCGAGGTTTAATGGGACTTCATATTCTGTTTCGTTACTAGCATGTTTTATTTCATTTTACACAACAGTTAGTTCTGACCGAGTGATCTGATTGGACGAGAGGCACGAGGCAAATCCATGAGTGCTGATAACAGACAGTAACAGCACTGTGAGGTGTAACTGTATGTGTGACTGGGCGTGTCCCAGGTGTTGTCCAGTGGTTAATGACACTAGCTGTGTGTGTGACTGGGCGTGTCCCAGGTGTGGTCCAGTGGTTAATGACACTAACTGTGTGTGTGACTGGGCGTGTCCCAGGTGTGGTCCAGTGGTTAATGACACTAACTGTGGGTGTGACTGGGCATGTCCCAGGTGTTGCCCAGTGGTTAATGACACTAACTGTGTGTGTGACTGGGCGTGTCCCAGGTGTGGTCCAGTGGTTAATGACA
>JAAGKR010012427.1:2500-16523 GCA_011419295.1 Clarias macrocephalus
CTAGAACCCTCCAGAAATGTCAGTGCTGATGCCACCAAATCTTTCTGTAGGCTCTTTGCAGTCAGTCGAGGGTTTGCTTCCTCAGGAATCTGGTAGCAGCAGGTAGCAGCTTCCTCTTTCTGCCATGTCTAGGTAGTTTAGCTGCTGTTTCTTTAACTTCTGTATTTTTAGTAACATTGAGTACATTTGTTAATTTTTTTAATATCTTTTTTATTGTTTGGTGTAAGGCAATTATCTTTTATCTTACCTTTATGGACAACTCTCTTGCCCAAGCTATTTCTGACAAAGTCAAACAAATCTCCGGAAAGTCCCGACGTATTTAATGTGTACATAAAGTGTGCTTGAGACAACAACTGATTTACAAATTTGTGCTCTAATGAGGGATTTTATTCAAGGGGTGGAAAGATTGTGAGACTGCAGTAAATTTCTCTTGTTTCACTGATTTATTACAAACAGTTGCAAGTTTGTCATTTTGGACAAAAAATTTTTTTCAAGAAGGTCAAATAGAATTAGCGAATCACAAAGAACAAATTGTTCATGAACGACTCATCACTACTTTCACAATTGGAGATTATCTCATACTACCAGTACTACATTCCCAAACTCTATTTTTTGTCTTTTTATTGTGTCTAGTTTTTTTTTTAATCTCTCGTCATTTTCTTTCCCTCCTCAATTAATTTTCTTGATTGCGTTTTTTAATAATTTATTTGTGTATTAAATACTTAACACTGCCTGGTGAATTTATATGCGTATTCTGTTTAAGGATTGTTGGTTGTATTCATGTTTGTGTTTATAATTTAAAAAAGAACGAAAGTTAAGTACTTCTGATTTGTTCTTTATTCTTTCTTTTTAACCCTAGTTCATCACTTAATTTTCAAAGATTCAGAGATGGTGATTATATGCATAAACATTTTCTTTGAACATTTTTCAATCACACACACACACACACACACACACACACACACACACACACACACACACACAGACAACTCACTCCTGCGGCCGGAAGTCATTCATTTTCAATGTGAGCCGGCGGCGAAGGGAGTTGAAATCAGCTCAACTTTATGGTAATGAGCTATGACCCGGTTGAGCGGCAACCAATTAAAATGGAGGTCCTCCGCTTGAGAGGATTCCGAGGAACGCAGTCCTGTAACTTTTGTTCCAGCGACATTAGTTCCCAAGTGAAATGGAGGAGAAGTTGATTATTGCGGTAGCAGGTGTTTATTAATTATTAATGTTATTTTAATTAAAGACAAAGTCTAGTAAGTGATTCTAATGTTATAATAAGAAGAAATATAATATCATAATAAAAAGTATATTAAGTTAGACTAGCAATTCAGAATGAACAGAAGCCAGTTTAATCAAATTAACCTGAGTACTTAAAGATCCGATTCACCTCTGACTCAGAGCTGAAACCCTACAAGATGCTGAATCATATCTCTCAGTGATTTTGTTCATGCCTGACCGCAATATTTCAGTTTTAGGTAAAATAAAAAAAAGATGAACTGTTAGATCTGTTCCCTTCACACACACTCGCACTCGCACGCACACTATCACACGGCAGATCTATTGAAATAAATAACCTCTATAAAGCCAGGGCCCTACCTCTGTCTGCTTTAATAAAGTCTATTGCAGTAAAATCTCAAATAGTCAGTATTTATTCTGATATTAAATATAAATAGAAAATATACAAAATGTAAAAAGCTATTTCATATAGAAATTTCAAATAGAAACATTCTATATTTTCATATAGAATCTGAAACATTGTACAGTTTAGATCATTTAGTGTAAAGCCAGTGTGTAATTTCCAGACAAGGTTTGTATAATGTGATCAGTAATGATAATAAAAGGTCTGCTGTAACTGTGCAGTGTAACAGCAGCGTAACTCAGTGTAAAGTGCAGATGTTTGGATCATGTGATACACCACGCTGTGAGAAGAACAAACTGGTTTCTCCAGAACAAAATCCTGTTCAGGTTCAGTTCTGGAAGAAACAGCCACAACTGGCCTTTACACTGCTCATCACTCAGGTGTCCCAGTACTTTTGAGCCCAGGAAAATGAGGGACTGAAAATAAGGGGAAGGTAGATACTGACTCACCTGTGGGAGCTGCTGAAATACCAACGTCTGTTTCTTTAAGAGGGGGAACTAAAGGGAACAGAAAACACACATTACTGCATCATAACACAGTGAGATTTACACTTTTATAATCATGAGTTATTTCCAGCTTTGTTCTCTGGTGTGTGTGACGCTCAGTGTGTGTTCTACTGACACTAACTCACTCACCATAGACTGAGAGATTAACACTGTTGATCAGGACTGTTCCTCTCCTAACACGGCCAGATCTCTTGGTGTGTCTCACTGTCTGGTAGCTGGTGTAGACTCCTGTATCAGTGAGGGTCAGATTGTGTAACACCAGTGAACAGTTCCCCTTACGCAGCTCCTCCACAGGAACGTCCACACGACCCTCATATCCCCCAGCCTCGTATTTGGCTCCATTCTTTCGCTCAAACACAATCTCAGATTCCGTGTTCCATCTAATATACAGTGTGTCAGTGTCTACACTCGTCAGTTCACACGGCAGGACAGCTGTAGAACCCACTGGGCCAGATACACTGATCTCAGGTTCTGCAGAGAGGAGGACTGAGACACGGGAGATTATAATATAGATTCATCTGGACAGAGCAGTTACTTTAATAGCATTGTGTTAAATTTATTATTTGAAAGACAAAATGTGACTTACACACACAGACGCTGATCCACACGATGCAGATGCAGGAAAAGTTGGTCAAGGTGCGTCAGTGTGTGTAGATTTACTACAACAAACAGAGGCGGGGTTAATGTATAAATACACCTATGCAGTTATGGGTGCGGATACGGTTCTTGAAATTTGTCAATAATTTCTCATTTAATTTTACATGTTATTTATGTATGCAGTATAATAAAAAAATTTTTAACTTACACAAATTTGTATTTAAGTCAGCTATCCAAAGTCATGTGAGTGTAACTCAGTTTCAGCAGCTTCACACACAGAAAGCCAGAATAACCAGCACTGAAAAGACAACAATAACACATTCATCATCAACACATTATAGTGTAAGTATTACCTGCAGAAAGAATACAGCTCACTGTTACACTCTCTGCTCAGACCACAACAAGAGAGCGGTATTGTTATTACTAAAAACAATGGTTATTACAGAACATAAAAATAGCACCAGATATTTTCTATCAGCCAGAAATGGTGTTTTTTTTTTGGTGGGGTGGAGTAAAGATAGAATTGTGCGAGTATGTGTTAAAGCCATTTAACAATTACTGTATACGAGGAAGCTAAACTTAAAATACATTTATGTCATGTCTACTGTTTACTAAGGACTCAGCTACTTCACCCAGAACAGAGACACCTGGGGATCAGGTCACTGATGTGCTTACACAGCTGCTTAGGATCAGGGTTCCTGGGAGAGTTCATTCTCTAATAGACTGATCCTGCTTCGCTGTCACAAAGAATGGTTCAGATAATCATTCCTTCTGTTCGGCAATTCTGTACAATGACTCGTCTCTATGTAATAGATGATAACAGCAACTTATATACATATTCCATTATTCACTGTCACTTTATGCACACATACATAAACTGACAATTTGCACATTTCATCTTATTTTTTCCTCTCTATATGTGTGTGTGTGTGTGTGTGTGTGTGTGTGTGTGTGTGTGTGTGTGTGTGTGTGTGTGTGTGTGTGTGTGAGAGAGAGAGAGAAGTGCTCAGCATGCAGCACTCATTCAGTCCAAGTGTAAAATTCCGATCTTGAATCTTGAAAAACCATAAAAACAAACATACAATGACTTAAGGGACCTCGGCTGTAGTGTGACCTCAAAGTGGGAGTGTCTGTACGGTAACATCCTTAGATGCATTCCAATCAGCCTGACGTACCCTGCAAAGTGCACTACACATTCACTTCGGTAGAGATGGCAGGATGAAGCTTCATGAAACCGTTAAGCCTTCCAGGCAATTGGTTCACAAAAGTGTTAATTTCTCTAGGCATCATTTGCACACAACCCCTCCCCCCCTACTGGTCAAAGAATGTAAGACAAGCAGATGTGTTTGTAATCATTTTTCCAGTACTGTATGTGATCCTCTCAAAGCTGTCTTACCCTACTGTAGGATGGACATGGGAATTACACATGATTTTAATTTAATTATGCATTTTTCTATTGTGAGCACAAGATAATAGCCAATTTAAACCATCTGTTGTTGTCTCCTCCTATTAAGGTGCTTGTGCTTGTTTGTAAATAATGTTTATAAGATTTTCGTCCCTGTTACATTTTGATCAATGTTCCATGGTAGTTGCACACATACCAAAGTGACCCTCCTCCATTAAATTAATATTTCATCTTTTCTGTCACATGAGAGAGAGGGATAGTGTTTTTTATCCAACTGGGACAATGTTACTAAGAAGATTTAATAATAATAATAATAATAAGAAGAAGAAGAAGAAGACATCATCGCTTATTGTGCCAGGATTAACTCTTCAAACTGATGCAGTGTTACTGAGAAGAGGAAAGAGAAGGGCAGTGGTTGTGCTTGTGCAATTGGTGGTTGGGGGGGGGGGGGGCGACACTTTATTAAGTTTATTTTTACAACAATACTACCTACGAATTGTACAGAGATTTCTTCGCCTTTATATCTTATATACATATATATATATTATTTTGCACAGATATTTACAAAACAAGACAGCAAAAGTTCTATAATAATAAAGAAAATATACATCAGGAATAACATTCACAGCACCTAAAAAATAAATAAATAAACAAACAGCTTGAGCTTTACATTTGTCAATACATGGTGGAAAGATCCGAACCATTTCCTGAACCGCGAGTCGCTTCCTGAACCGGCTTCAAACGTCATGACGTCAGTCGCAGTAAAAGATACAAGCCTCGAAACGCGCTTCACTACGAAGCGATTCACTGAGAATTTTACTGAGATTCTTTCACTGAGTGTTTTACTGAGATTCACTACGAATCTCATAATTAAGACTTAGTATCTCATAATTATGAGATAAGGGGGAACAGTCTCTTGCAGGGGGACATTTTAGTGCATGACATCGGAAACGAAAGTTACTGCATCCTTTTGCTTGAAAGTGCCTCATTGCACACTCATGGAGATGTAGCAGCTCTCCTGTGGTTTACCCTGATGACTGTACATTAGTTAAATCCACTATTATCATCCACATTACTCAATGATATTAATATCTCCCAGTGTCTCAATCCATGAAAGAAATAAACGCGAATTAAATTCGCCAATATTGTCTAAAAGAAATCACAGGAATAATCTCATAATTATGATGTATTTACTCATAATTATCACTTAATAACTTATAATTATGCCTTAATATGTCATAATTTAAGATCCTGGTCTCATGATTATGACAAAAGGTAGGGTTCGGTGATCGGCACAAGACGGGGACAATAGTGGCGAATTTAATTCGCGTTTATTTCATTCTTGGGTTGAGACACTGGGAGATATTAATGTCATTGAGTAATTTGGATGGTAATAGCTGGAGATGTAACTAATGTACTGTTCCGTGGCACGGTATGGACAGAGCTTTAGAGGGGAGCAACGGAATAGGAGTATGTGAGCGCGCTTATGACACACACGGGAAGACCTTCCTGTTTGGAGATGGCGTGGGATTATTAATTAGGAACTTAAATGAAACCAAAGAAAACTGAAAACACAATATAACGGAGCTCCGCCGTCTACGTGAGAATGGACGGGGCTCTGGAAAATAAAGCACTAATAAACTTAAGCTGAGCGCGCGCGCCGGGCTTTCTTTCGCCGACGTCTCTCAACTTTCTGCGCGCTTCACTTTTCTTTTCTTTCTTTGGTCTTTGGCCCTGATACCTTACCGGTTCTACCTAAATTATCTCTACGGCGGTACCAGGACCCTTAAATAAACACGCCGCCAAGTGCGGCTCGTTCAGACTGATGTGTGATAAACAGCGTGTATAAATGTCCGCGCCTTTGCCTGTTCAGACCTCCGCGGAGTAGCAGCCTGCGGATCTGCCCGTTCTGAACAGTTTATGCGCAGCTCTGCCCCTCGCGCGACCCGCATCGTTACATGTATAGTCATCAATCTAAACCATAGGAGAGCTGCTACATCTCCATGAGTGTGATCAGGATCTCATAATTATGAGATAGTAAGTCATAATTATGAGATAGTAAGTCATAATTATGAGATAGTATGTCATAATTATGAGATAATATCTCATAATTATGAGTTAGTAAGTCATAATTATGAGATAATTGCTGTTTTTTTTTCTTTTGTGAATGCAATGCGCTTCCGTAAAAAAGAAACAGGGTCTGTATGAATAAATACAAAATAAGTGATCACATGCCAAATTATTCGAAGGTAATTCTCTCAGATCCCTGAAGTATGTTAAAATGGGCTTCCATTTTAAGTAAAACTTATTTACTGAGCCCTTCAAAGTAAATTTTACTTTATCAAGTTTTAAAAACTTCTTCTATCCAGCCTGTTGCTGACGGAGGGGTAGAGGATTTCCAGCACAATAAAATTCTCCTACGAGCAAGGAGAGAAGTAAAAGCAATGATGTCTTTCTGACTAGTAGTCAAAGTGACATTTGTTATATCGTCTGGTGTTCCAAAAAGTGCTACTAAAGAGCTGGGCCTCAACTTAACCCCGAGAGCAACTGAGAGTCCTAAAGACCAAAGCCCAGTACCTATTGAGACCAGGGCAAGACCAAAACATGTGTGCCAGTTCTTCAAAACTACTAAATAAACCATTGGTATAAAAGTCTTTAAAACATGTTAGACCACTGATTGCCCACCGTCCAAATGATGAGTCAAATGGAGAGGGGAGAAATAAATTATTCTTATATATAGGGCCCAGAATTGATGCTGATGTCAACTTATAGTGATAGCGAAACTGGTTAAAGATCCTAAGAGATGAAAGCACTATGGGATTGGATGTAAGACAAGAGGCTTTGAAGGGTAAAGAAGAGTACACTACAGCCGGGAGAGATGAAGAGCGACATGTATGTGATTCAATTAAACACCAATTTGTTTCAGGGAAATGAAGCCAGTATAGTATCTTTTGTATGTTAGATGCCCAATAATAATGAATAAAACTTGGAAGACCCAAACCACCTACTTCACGCCTCCTCTGGAGGATATGTTTGTTGACCCTTGGAGTTTTGTTTTCCCAGATAAAAGAGGATATAGATTGTTCGATTAAACAGAAAAAAGACTTGGGCAGAAAAACTGGTAAAGATTGAAATAGGTAAAGAAACTTTGGAAGTATCATCATTTTGACTGAATATAATTCTTCCAGCTAAAGTAAGGGGAAGACTATGCCATCTCTCCAACTCAGCCCTCATATCTTTAATTTATAACCTGAAAAAGTTCAGAAATTATCCAATATTGATATAATAGCAGGACAGCTAGTTATGGGATCACTGACATAAAGCAAAAGGTCATCCGCATATAGAGACCGACTATGTTCAACATCCTCCCTAATTATTTCTTGAAACAACGTAGTTGATTTCATTGGTTTTCAATTGCAATTGCAAAGAGAAGAGGGGATAATGGGCATCCTTGATGCGTACCTCTTGTTAGTGGGAAGTAATCAGACCGAGAATAGTTGGTTTGAATTGATGCTAAAGGTGAATGATAGGGAAGTTTAACCCAGGATACAAAGGTCTTGCCAAAACCAAACTTTTTCAATGCTTCAAACAGATATGGCCATTCAACACGTACGAAAGCCTTCTCCGCATCCAAATATACAATGATCTCAGGACTAGGTGAAGGATCAGGTGAATACATTATATTGGCTAGTTTGAGTATATTAGAAAAAGAGTGACAATTCCTAATAAATCCTGTTTGATCGTCTGAAATTATTGTAGGGGGGACACGTTCTAAACGGAGGGCCAACACCTTAGCTAGAATTTTTGTATCAGCATTTATAAGAGAAATAGGACAATATGATCCACTTTGAGTATGGTCCTTGTTTTTTTTTTTAATAAGTAAAATAGATGCTTGTGAGAAAGTTGGTGGCAAGGATCCAGATTCCAGACACTCTTTAAACACTTCAAGCAGGATTGGCAAAAGTTTTTCCTTAAATTTCTTGTAAAATTCAATAGGGTAGCCATCAGGGCCTGGAGATCTACCACTTTTCATTGCAATGATGGCACTGCTGATCTCTCCCTGCTCGAGATCACTCTCTAAATCTTCCACCTCCTCAGATTGTAAAGTTGGAGTATCTAGATGGTCAAAGATATATTTAGTCTGTAAATCAACCCTTTTTTATATAATTGGGTTGTTGGTGTTTGTGAGTATAATTTGTCCAAGTCTAGAATGGATTGTCACAGTGCTTGCAATTCCATTTTATGCTCCTTTTTTGCATAAGAAGAGTAGGATATTATCTGTCCCCTTATATAAACCTTTAGTGTTTCCCAAAGTAATGAGTAGGACACTGAGTCTTAATCTCAAGGAAAGTATCTATGCTGGTCAAGATAAAGTCGCAAAATTTTTTGTTGGATAACAGAAGTGGATTGAGTTTCCACTGTGGTCGTTCCCTGATATTTAAAGGAAAGTGTAAGTCTAGCACAACGGATGCATGGTCTGATATAACTGTAGCTGAATAGTTAATTTGCTTAACCATTGAAATAAGTATAATAATCTAACTTAGAAAAAGAGCAGTGAACATGAGAGTAAAAAGAGAACAGCTTAACTGAAGGGTTGGCAAACCTCAATGGGTCCACACATTCATTTTGCTTCATAAAAGTAGAGAAAGCCTTAGCCATATCTGAAGAGCTGCTGCTTATGGTAGATCTGTCAAGCAAGGGGTCAATGACACAGTTCAAGTCTCCCAAAAATATCAGATGGTGAGTGTTAAGCTTGGGAATTAACGACAAAAGGTTGTTTGCAAATTGGACATCATCCGAGTTGGGTGCATAAACATTTACTAGAACAACTGGTGTTTGAAAAAGAGAACCAGAATGGTTATAACAAAACGGCCATTCAAATCACGAATAATATTGGATGGTGTAAGCTGTATTCTCTTGTTAACTAATATTGCCACTCCCCCCTGGATCTGCTATTAAATTTTGAATAAAAATGTGACTGACCCATGATTTACGGATTCTCTTGTGATCTTCCATTCTGAGATGTGTTATTTGAAGAAATACTATATCTGGTTTAATATGTTTAAGATGGGAAAAAACTTTGGCTCTTTTAACAGGGCCATTTAGCCCCCTAACATTCCATGACAAAAACTTTACAGGATGGCCTCCCTCATCATTACCACCCATGTCAACTGTGAAATGTAATATTCAAGCATAAGCAGGGCATAAAATATAAAATAAAAAGGCAAGGGAATTTTTTTTTTTTTTTTAAGTAAACAAGTTTTGACCATAAGCTGTAAATGATGGGATTCAACAACAGGCAGCACAATATATAGTAATTAGGGATGTAAAATGCAAACCCTCCCTCCCAACCCCAAACAAAACATGAATAACCACACGAAAAAACCATAAATCCTAGGTCTAATTCTCCAACAGAGGATTATCGCAGATGTAACAAAACAAAAACCTTCCTAAGTACAGCAAAATAACAAAGATTAAACACCCACACAGTCTAGCAGTAAGGCTACCCTTCTGCAAAAAGAACGGAATTTCACCTTTTGATAACTTTATCCGGCTGATAAATGCAGATTGAAAAGAAAAAAAAAATTATACACATCAGTCAAAGTCGAGTCTTAGTTTGTTTAAAGTGAACAACAAAAATTATATCCTTAAGGATAAAGTTATGTATTTCACCTCAATCTTCACCCCAATGAGAGAAGTAAAAATCGCTGGCTTCTTCACACTCATGTATCTTGCACTAGCTCTGGACTCTTGGGACAACCATTGCACACTACATTACTATTTATTCTATAAAAAAGCACAAGTCACTTTAAGTACAAAACACTTTACTTTACAGCATACTTGCACACCCCCTGGACATCTCTATTTATATCCCATATTTTCTATACTGTACACCTAGGTACACCTAGGCTCTCTTATATTCCTTAAATTGTATACATATTTTTCTACATTTGCACCCAGGTTTTTCTTATTTTCTTATTCTCTTATATTTTCTTATATTTTTCGTACATTTTTTTTATTTTCTATATTTTTCTTATTGGAAATTGTATATTTTTACTGTACATATATTTTATTATCTTATTCTTAGTTAAATCTATTTCTACTTTCTCTGTTATATTCATTTCTTTATTCTAAGGTCACAGGCAGTCGCCTAAGCATTTCACTGCATATCGTACTGTGTATGACTGTGCATGTGACAAATAAAATTTGAATTTGAATTTGGTGTGTTAAAGCTGAACGTTTTCCCTTCGTGAGTAACACGTAGCCTTGCCGGGTACAGGAGGGCAAATATGACTCCTTTCCTGTAGAGCCGCGATTTCACATCCTTAAATGCCACTCGCTTTTTACCCAGCTCGGCACTAAAGTCCTCATGAAAAAACACCCTGTGCCCACGAAAAACACACATTCTTTTTCTGTCTGCTGAACTGAAAGATACAGTGTTTGTCTTGAAAAAAATTTAAGTTCACCAAGAATATTCTGGGTTTGCACTGACTGACCTTGGTGTCGTTATTTGGCTTGGGACCGATACAATGGGCTCGCGAAATAACGAGAGGTCTCTCAAAGAATTCCTTACCCAGTACTTCCTCAAAGAAGACTGCCATGAATTTAATTGGGTCTGACCCCTCAAGCTTTTCGGGAATACCCACGACTCTCATGTTAGATCTCCGTGAACGATTCTCTAGATCATCTACATGTAGCTTCTCCTTCAGATACTCGTTTTCCTTCCTTAGTGCATGGACGCCTTAGAGGCCTTGACGCTTACCAGCCTGTCACTATAATCATTTAGACCGTCCTCCACCTCGCGCAGATGTTGGTCGTGGTCTTCATAGTATGATTTTACTTATTCCAGTGTTGTGTTCATGGGTGACAGAGTATCTGCTAGTTCAGTTTTTTAAAACTGAGTGGACTACTTGCGAGGTCATCTGGTAGAGCAGGCGCATCCCCGGTGTAAGGCAAGGGGTTGTCGGATTTACTAGAGGCCTCGCCATCTCTTTCTCCAGTTTTATTTCGGAGTTCCATTCTAGAAGCCATTATGTACTTTATTTGTGTTACAACCTTATTTAGAACATCAGCTAAACGAATGAAGGTAGTGTATTACTGTTATAATCTGTGAAATAATTAAAGTAGGTCAGGAGCCGAACCAGTTACTACCTATTAACTCCATGCTTAAACCGGAAGTCCTTAATTTAATTTTAATTTGACATTTGTTCTGTAATTTTAGTACTATGATTATGAATTCGTTTAACTTCAATGTTAGACTTGATTTTTATCCGCTACTACATGCAGCTCTAAAGGAGCTGCGCCTCATTAATCCTTGAGAGAATGAACTAAAGCCTGAGGCGTATAGTTATATAGCGCCACTCAGTGGTAAAAGCCAGCAAACGCCTGCCGTCGCTGTGAGGTGCGGCGGTAAAAGTAGAATATCGCTTGTGTACCATCTGTATACCCCGTTTATGTATTTTGCATGACAGAAGAGAAAATGTATTCATAGATGCAGAGGAATAAGTATATCAAGAAAAACATTATCCCCACAGAGGCTTGAAAATAATACAGATATGTAACTTCTATCAATTTATATCTTATTCCAACATAGACCGTGCTCCAGCGGAGCAGTGACCTTTTTGTCTGCATTGCCTTTAGCTCCTGCCAGAGGTTTTAGGAAGGTAATATTATATCTTTATATATTATATATCTTTCCATGGATAAGTCTCTTGCTCTTTTTGCGAGACTTACTCTTTCCATGGATAATTCTGCCACGGCAATATTTACTTAATAGTTTCACTGCTGATGTAAACAATGATTCTATTACTAATGCACCATTAAGCTTTCCTTCTTTTTTAATTTTTTCTTTTTTTTTACTATATATTTTAATAAATAATATTGCTTTTCCTCAATTGACAGCTTGTGTGGCTCAATTGCATTTCAAAAGAAGCGTATAATATTGTTGCTTTTGCCATTGTCATTAAGAATACTTTTTTTATGTATATTGTTATTACCATTACTATTGTTATTGCTACTATAATGATATTCAGCAGATTTTATGATATATCATAATGCGGTATTTGAGTTACTTTAGTATGGTGGTTTCGGCGCTGAGCTGTTAGGTCTGTAGAGCTCCCAACATAAAGACTTAATGTGTGGATTTGTTTTTGAAGGGTATCATGTTCATGTTCTTGTAGCTGATGGGCGAAGGGGGGTTGTCAGTTTTGTTTCCCTCCCAGACTTATTCTTCCAAATGTCCATGTTAACTTTCACTTGGTATCATGTTGCTCTTATGGATTTATACGGTCATCAATACTTTCAAAGGGTTGGATGGTAGGGCAGCTTTATTCCTTCCCAATCATCCTGGCCAAGATAACCCTGTATGCTTTTCAAATCTTTTCTCTCAGTTAACAAACATTACACCACCTTATTCTTGGTGGTGACACAAATTGTGCACTCTCCCCCATCTTAGACAGTAGTTTGTTCAAAAAAGCTTCCATTTAAATCAGTAGGTTTAATTAAACTTTTACTTAAATCATATGGTATAGCTGATATTTGACAGTTTTCTGGACAGGAGACTTCTTCCTTTACCAAGTGTCACTATGGATCTATAATTATATCTGATCATGGTCCTCTAATTATGAAAATTCATATCCCCAATACACAATCTAGTTACCGTCCCTGGAGGTTCAACGCTTTGCTTCTATCAGAGGAAGCTTTTACCGAATTCATTTCCCCTGAGATTACATTATTCCTTGAGATACTGGAACTAGATAGACTATAGTCATCTGCCTTCTATAGACACAATGAAAAAGCGGATACTACTGAAGACTTAAATTTTTTTTAACAAAAAAAACGCTGTTGACGTAGCTTCCTGTTTTTCGTATTTTTCCCGTGAAAGTTCCTCGTCTGTTTGTAACAGCGTTTTAGATTATATATATATATATATATTTTATAATTATATATTTTTTCCCGTTTTTACTAAATAACAAACTAGTTTTTACGCTTTGATACTACTGGACTTGATCAGTTTTTGCGCTTTTTGAGAGAACGCGCATATCATCTGACCAACAACAAGCGAATCCATCAGCAAATAATCACAACTCCGGCACAAAGGTACGTTACTATGTCCACCATTCAGCTCGCTCAGTGTGTGGAGTGCAGGATGTTTAGACATTCTTCCTCCGTCATTAGTGATAATTTTATTTGTGATAGGTGTGTGTTAGTGAGCACCCTTACGGAGAAGATATTAGCATTAGAGGAGCGCATCCAGACTCTAGAGAGGGTTAGAGAGCGCGAGAGCAGCGTTATTCCCGTAGCGGAAAGTCTGGGTGCCGCAGGCGGAGATAACCAGCCCCCGACTCCGGCAGTAGAGCCCTCACAGCGGGGCGAGTGGGTGACGACTCGGCGGCATACTCGTTCAGCCAAAGCTAACGCTAAGGCTAGCCCACCGGAGCACACCTCTTCTGCGCTTCACGTGGTTCAACAGGTTCGCTCTCCTCAGTGATGCACCCGCTGAGAAACCTGAAAGAGCTCTGGTTATAGGAGACTCCATACTGAGGCACGTGAAATTAGCCAGGCCTTTAGGGGCGCCAGCGGCAGTGGTCAGGTGTATCCCGGGAGCCAGAGCACCGGACATAGCAGGTAATCTTAGGGCTCTAGGTCAGCATAGGTTCTCTAAGATAGTGGTACATGCTGGAGCTAATGATATACGCCTTCGTCAGTCAGAGGTTAGCAAGAGTAACTTTACAGAGGTGTTTAAAATAGCGAAGGCGATGTCCGAAGAAGTAGTTTGCTCTGGTCCCATCCCAATGAGACGTGGCGACATAGCTTACAGCAGGTTATGGTCGCTGAACCGCTGGATGTCCAGGTGGTGCTCCGAAA
>JAAGKR010012428.1:0-15000 GCA_011419295.1 Clarias macrocephalus
TTTTTTATAGAATATTTTTTACACATAGGATGCCATTATTACTATAAATTAGAGTGATGTTCAAACTTACATTTTTACAATCTCTAACTTTTTTTTCTTTCAGTTTGGAAATAGCAACAAAAAGCATTTTTGAAGCAATTGAGATTAGATTAAAACCTAGAGTTTTCAGCCATACATTAAATTGTCTCAATAATTTTAATTGTGTGAATGTTATTAGTTTGCACCTCCTGTAACAACGCTGGTCTCACGAAGGGCAGAAACCCATGAAAATGCTTTACAATGTTCTGAACAGACAGAGTAACGCACCGTTTATTTGAGGGTCCTGATACCTCGGCATTTTGTGCGATCATTTAGGTATCAGGGCCAAAGACAAAGAAAGAAAATATAAGCGCGCAGAAAGTCGAGAGACAGAGCCAAAGACCGAGCCTCTGCCTCCCTAAGACGCCGGCATATCATACCTATATCATTCACCCCCTAAGAAGCCCCACGTCAGGGGTCTTACAAACATTAAAACATCTCACGGTGCGGCTCTCTATACCGCACCACGTAACACCTTCAAATGATGAAACTACTCAAAAGTTTCTTCATGCATTCTTCCTGACTGAGGCTTTGGCAGTGACATCTGGTGGTGTGATGTCATTATTGCAGTCATACAGAAAAAAATAATACATACAATTTCATACTCGTATATTAATAATGAGGTGCCTAGCCAGTGGTTACATTTGCCTAAGTATCCCATACGTCCTTTATTTAAAAAAAAAAACAAAGTGTAAGGGTTCCAGAGCCCCAAGAATCTTTTGTAATTTCACAAAGTGCGATTTGTACAGTATATTTGAAGAAGCACAATAGTTCAATATCTGGGGATCATGTTGTAAGCACAATGTGCATTCAACAAGATATTTAAAAATCATAAAAGTTGAATATACCATCAACTTTTGCAGCAGATAGAGTGACTCCATGTTTATAATCTATAAAGCTTTGAAATAGCCTCTTTTCTGAACAAAGTCTGGTGATTAATTTCCCCTAAACATTCTGCTGTCGTTGCCACCCTATAAAACTCTAGACTCCATGAGTAACATATGCTGGGGGCATAATCATGGTTTTCTGTCTCCATGTGTCTCAGCCTAGGCTCTGACCAGTCAAAAGGAGCCTTGACACCAGGAGCCACGCCGAGTAAAAGCTGCCATGCACCCTCGACCGCATCCTCAGCATCACAGCCCTGAGCCTCAGACAGCCTCGACCACCACATTTCATCACGGCACAACACCACCAACCCAACCCACTCTCCTCCCTCAAAACATCCACCCGCTTCATCTCACCTTTCCTCATTTCTCCTCATGTCTGTGTTCGCTTTACACTGCACCATGCTATATGTAAACCATATGAAATTCAAAATGAAACATAAATGAAAACCAATCTAAAAACAAAGAATTCTGCAACTCGTGCTGCCTTGTTCATGACATTCCCAATTCAATATTTATGACATCTGAACTGGTTTCTAAAAGACCCTCTACAGTGCCTATTTTCAGCTTTTTCATTTAATTCAGCAGCATGAAGCTAAGTTCACTTCTGCTCTGACATTATTGCGCTTCGGCCTGGTCACTATGTACAGAAACAACTAGTAGTGATGAGGATGTTAGGATTGACAGCAAGTGTAACAGCAATTTCTTTCCCATCATGCACTACAGTCCTTTAAAGCTTCTCCTTAGGAGATTATGCAAGATGCCAGATTACAACGTACATCATTTGTGATTCTGGTGCAAGGTCTAGACATGCGTACATACACACCTCTGACAAGTAGTTACAGTCCGTGAAACCAGAAAAACTTTACATATGATTTACTCAGCGTGTCAGAGTGGCACATAATTGAGATCAGGGCAACATGAGGGCTGATGTGAGAATGATTACTTCCCCTTCCTTATGGCATCAGTTAACAAGTACTGTGCCATTCAAAGGGAATATTGTGTAATACTACACATGCAACAAGCACACTTTCACACACCCCTTAACACACTATAGGGAGTTACGACAAATTCACACAAATTCAGTCTAGGCAGAGTGTCACACAGCATACATGGACAGGAACTTGCACAAGTCATCTTACACAAAACATTTACATTTAAAATACTATTTGTATTAATATTATTTGTAATGTTATAATCAGCCTCATTGTTAGTTTGTTATGATACTGGCATATTCAGTTTCCTCTCCAGCGCTGATCTGGACCTGAGCTGCCTTGGCTGTGTTAATGTGGGTTACTGTAGAGTAAGTAACATCAGGTACAGTCTGTGGAAAGACAGAACAGGAAAATAAAAATGCAAACATATAAGTAATTGAACATATTCCAGAGAGAACAAAGGGAGAGAAAGTTGCATGAATATCCATCCGGACAAAGGCTATAGGAAGTATTGCCATATAAGGATCTAGGGGAGGGGTAAAAATATACTAATAGAGGTTGAACAAAGACTGTAAAATTTTTCAGGATTTTTGTTCTAAGAGACTGACAGAGGATGAAGGGTCTTGCTAAGGTCTAGCATCGCTGCAAAAACTTGAACCTGCCATACAGTAGAAGTCCAAAGTCCAGTCACTGAGCTACCATTGTTTCTATGATCCAGATAGAAGAAGCAGGAGCTACGTTTCTATTACTCATTTTTTTATGGAAGTGTGTGGTTGTGTGCATCACAAATGCAATTAAAATCTCTAAAGGTAGAAACAGATCTGTTACAACTGCTATTGTAGAAGCCAGGCCAAACTGAATGGAGATCAAATTATGAATTATAGAAATTATAAAAAGTTGGGCTTTAATGGACAATGAGGATTTGATATATAGTACTAGTCAAAGGTTTGCTGAAGCAATGCTGAAAACATAAAAAAAAAATATGCAATAATGGGGTCCCTGAGTGGCGCAGTGTTAAAGTGCTCACCCTATTACCTATAATGATCCTATATGATCCTATAACCTCCTGCAGCCGGAGGCCTAGAAAGAGCAAATTGGCCGAGCTCTCTCAGCGGGGTGGGATGGGAGGCACTTAGTGCTCTCACATTAATTACAGCTCTACGGCCAGTCGGGGGCGTCTGTGAGTTTGCACAAGGGGAAGGAGCAGACAGCGTTCTCCTCCGAGTGTGTTACGCCGCCCCAGCAGTGCATGAGCGAGCAGATGCGGTTGGTGATGCCATGTGGTTCAGAGGAAACATGTGATAGTCTGCGGCCTTTCCGACTGAGTGGTCATAGTAGCCTTAATGTGGGAGCCCCCTAGTGACGGGGAGGAACTGGACACGACTCAATTAGGGAGAAAATTTGGGAAAAGTCCTAGAAAAATATAAATAAAAAGTGCAATAATCTTTTTTTTATACAGTTGATATTGAGATGTGTCTACTACTGTAAATACTTCATAACAGTTCTAATCTGAGGTGCTGTTTGTTAATTGATGATTCCTGAGGCTGGTGACTCTAAACTAACTTCTCCTCTGCAGCAGAAGTAAGTCTTGGTCCTGCTTTCCTGGGAAGGTCTTCTAGCAGTAAACAGTACTGTCAAGTGCATTTACACAAGATAAAACTGGCTCTCATGGTATTTTTCTTCTTCTTACTTAATGGCCTAGTTTCGTATTAGACAATTTTGAAATCTCCAGTATTGTTAAATGTATAGAATAAATTACTAAACAAAAATAAAAACAAACAATGAATTAAAAGCTCCAAACTTTTGACTGGTGCTGTAATTGTATAGTTCCTTTTCAATCATTTACATTCTAGCTCAAGATGTCACTTGATATATCAATTCAGCTGAACTCAAGTATGCTATCAGGTTGATGCCAGACTCGAACACGAGGCCACATGGAGTGAAATGCAGGAATTTACTTCTGGAGCAAGGCAACCAAAAGAAAGAATGAGAGTACTGGTGTCTATTTGTTCAAAAATATTAATCTAAAATAAATCAAAACATAAATCCACATGAAGAGGAAGTTAATTTTCAAGGTAATCCAAAACATAATTCCACAATAATGGGGGGGAAAAATCAGTTTTCAAGTGAGTCAATGGAGGGTGACAAGAATAAAACAAACTCATGAAATAAAAAAAAAGATAAAATCTGTAATAAATATTCAGAGAGTGATTTTCATCAGACTTGAGACAAATAAATAAATAAGACTTAAGGACTTAAATATTCAATGTTTGTAGGACTGGTACAAATGAGCGGATAATTGAGCAGACAATTATAGGTGTTGGGTTAGAACACTTGGTGTATATAAACAAGGAAATCACAAACCAAACGCAATCAAAAGAGTCTCTGGAGGACAGAAGAGTTAAAACCCATGACATTTGTATGTACACTAACCTGATCCTTCTGCTTTCTGTCAGAGTCTGGACATTCTTCAGTAATCACGTCCTCTCCAGATCTTCTTCCTAAAGAGAAAAGACCTCATACTGTAAGTGACACCGCTACTGAAAATTAGAGTATTACATTGACAGAATGGTGCAATAATTTCTGATGTTTACTGGTTTTCAGGTAATTACTTTTTATGTTTGTCTATGTGTGTGTGTGTGTGTGTGTGTGTGTGTGTGTGTGTGTGTGTGTGTGTGTGTGTACGTACCTCTGCATCTCCAAATAATTGCCAGTACACCGGATATCACCAACAATAAAACCACAAGAATGCTGAAAACTGTGTAATAAAATACACAAAACTGTTAACAAATATTTTAATATTCATGGGTTTTTCATTGCTAAATAAAATCATAAATTGTAGCACCTAGAGGGAGCCTGCTGTCTGTTTGCTCTTCACCTTGTCTCTGTGGTGTTGAGGACAATGCAGATGGAGAGGTTGGTGTTTTGGTGTTTTGGTTGGTGCCTACAGAAAATACAAAACTTATTAAAACTAATAATTGCTTTTATCACTGTTAGTAACGTGGTACATGACACTGGACATGATGTGACTTAACATTTTAATGCTTATGACATGTACAGTCCCTGAGCTTATGAGGTAAGGCATTCGTTAAATGATATCTTCACAGAGCTACATGACACCTACATAAACCCTTCATAAAGTAAATAAATATTAATAAAGACCTATATTTAAAAAGACTTTGAGAAAAAAGAGTTGATAAATGAGGAAAATAAAAGAGAACAAAGAGTAGAAGAGGTGACGGTTGTGGAGCAGGAAGTAGCAAAAACCAGTAAAAGTGGGGTGAGGAGGGGGTTAAAGAGGATGAAGAGTGGACAGGCAGTTGGAAGTGCTTAGGAAGGAGCAGGAGAGTGAAGTGTCTTGGTGTTGATCTTTAAAACCAAGTGGGATGTGCAGAGCTGTGGCAACTACAGAGGAATAAAGCTGATGAGCTTGAAGAGTAGTGGAAGTTAGGTTAAGGGCAGAGGTGAGCATTTGTGAGCAGCAATATGATTTTATGTCTAGAAAGAGTACAACAGATGCAGTATTTGCTTTGAGGATGCTGATGGAGAAGTACAGAGAAGGTAATAGGGAGTTGCACTGTGTCTTTGTAGATTTAGAGAAAGCGTATGACAGGGTGCCGAGAGAGGAGCTGTGGTACTGTATGAGGAAGTCTGGAGTGGCAGAGAAGTATGTTGTAGTGGTGTACTGCAGGACATGTATGAGATCTGTAAGACAGTGGTGAGATGTGTGACAGAAGAGTTTAAGATGGAGGTGGGTCAGCATCATGGATCGGCTCTGAGCCCCTTCTTGCTTGCTATGGTGATGAACAGGATGACAGATGAGGTTAGACAGGAGTCTCCATTGACTATAATGTTTGCAGATGACATTGCGTATTGTAGCGAGAGCAGGGAACAGGTGGAGGAAAATCTAGAGAGGTGGAGGTACGCTCTGGAAAGCAGAGGAATGAAGGTTAGTCGTAGCAAGACAGAATACGTGTGTGTGAATGAGGAAGGACCCAAGTGGAATGGTGAGGCTACAGGGAGCAGAGATCCAGAGATCCATACATGATCCAGAGCGACAGAGAGTGTGAAAAGGAGATGAAGAGGCGTGTACAGGCAGGTTGGAACGGATGGAGAAAAGTGTCAGGTGTGTTATGTGACAAAAGAGTATCAGCGAGAATGAAAGGAAAAGTGTACAAGACAGTGGGAAGACCAGTGATGCTCTACTGCTTAGAGACAGTAGCAGTGAAGAAAAGACAGAAGGCAGAGCTGGAGGTAGCAGAGATGAAGATGTTGAGGTTCTCTTTGGGAGTGACAAGGATGGATAGATTCAAAAATGAGTCCATCAGAAGGACAACCCATGTGAGATGTTTTAGAGAAAAAGTCAGAGAGGCCAGATTGAGGCGGTCTGGACGTGTTCAGAGGAGAGATTGTGAGTATATTGTTAGAAGGATGCTGATGTTGGTACTGCCAGACCAGACTGTAAACACTACAGTGTTACAAAAAAAGAAAGAGAAATCTGTCAAGTCCAATCTCATAGCATTAGTTTTAAATCAGAAGATACAGATTTTTAAAAAAATGATAACCTGATACTGATGTCTTAAAAAATATAACACGGAGATTGTTCAGCCTTTAATTATGATAAATGAAGTAGGTATTCTGGTTACATATGTGACTTTAATTCATATCAAGACTTCTTTTCACACTGAATATTCTATTATATTGTGTATTTAAATGCTTTACCATTAACATGAAGCCTGATGTGTCTCTGATTCTTCTCAGTTTGGCAGCTATAGTCTGCGTCATCCTCTACTCTCAGGTCAGATATGAGCAGAGACAGATTACCAGGAGAAGTTTTATTAAACAGCTGAAGTCTGCCACTGTAGTGCTCATCATTAAACACATCTGTTGCAGGTCCTGTTCTGTAGGTCCACCAGGTGAGTGTGTGAGGTTTGGTGTTCAGGTCAGAGCAGGAGCAGCGTAACAGCACTGAACCACCGCTGTGTCCATAGATATGTACTGTAGTATTATTATCACCAGAGAGAGCACAGCCTACAGAAACACACATACAAACAACTCAGAATTCCTGTATAAACAATAAATAAAGCATGAAAATATATATGTTTCAGTACATTTAGTAAAAAATTATGAAAAGTTTCTGTTTCACTAATAATGACCAGTTAGTTATTCACAGTGTTTCAGATGGAAAATAAATTGCGAGATGATTACTTTAGTTTGTTCATATTAAGCCATGTTTGTACCCTATTTTAATGCTGGTTTGATTAGGAATGTTTATGTTTAGAAAGCTCAGAGGTTTTAAAAAGCTCTGCCAGTATAAAGCTCACAGCTGATTGTGAGATGGTTTTATCAGTGTGCAGCTCAGTACAGCAGTTATAATGTATTATAACCATCATAACACATCACACACCTTAACACCAACTATCACAACACTAGCAAAGTCTCTCTCTCTCAAAACAGCTTCTCAGTCACAACACAATGAATCCTTGCAGGGAATAAAATCAAAGTACAGTAACTCACATTTTTTTCTAATTTAATACACACACACACGCACGCACACACACAACATTTAACTTTTATCTGCAGCATATAAGAAGCACTGTTTGCATGCATGTGATAGACAGTCGATTCACATAGACTGCTAAAAAAAAGGGGGGGGGGCGAAGCCTGTCATATTGCATAGGAAGTGAAAATGGTCACTGATATCAGCAACAGATGAACTTCATCTATTTACAGCCAAGACTGAGGAAGTAACATACAAGTTGCAGGAAAATAACTTTTTTATTACTCTTTATATGAATTATTCTATTCATCTATCTAGTACAGATAGATGAGCTGCTGCTAGAGGTTGGAGATCAAGTAGGGTGTGAGAACATCTGCTCTGCCTCCCGAACGAACAAAGCGGTGGTGGTTTTTCTGACCAGGGTAAACCTCATGAGCACACTGATAATTAACTGTGAGTGAAGATCTGCAGTCCAAGTTATCCCTCTGTCTGTCCCTGCTCCAAGAGTGATAATATCAAACATGCCCTGGTTATTAAGAACGAGGTGATCATGAAGGAACTGGTCTGCGTCAGGAAGTTCATCAACGCTATGTGAGCTATTCTGCTCGGGTGCAAGAGCTCCAACATGAGACACGTCCTGTCCTTCTGCTGAATGGTTTTAAATAATCAAGAAGAGACACTTGGTGTAAATTGTGAGTGTAAAGAATAGGAAAACAGTTACACTCTTTTTGCCACCGTAGAGAGACTGAGGTGTATTGAGTGAGGGGATGTCGGACATATAAGGCTGGGCTGTCCGCACTGAGCTGTGCAGCTAGGGAGAAGCAGCTAGCAGCTTCTCGGCCGGGAAACAGCACGAGGACAGCCAACGGGAAAACACAGGGGACACGGAGATTCCTGCGGCTCTCACCAACCTCCTAAGCAACAAAACACTCGAGTCAGAACTCACAAAAGTCAGTGCTGAACACACTAGCACCAAGGAAACATCTGTAATCTAGAAATCTTTAGAAGTTCCTGACCTGTTCTTGGAAAAAACATATTAGATATTTTGTGGAAAATAATAATGAATAATAATTCACTCTGGAGGCAGTGGCAGGCTCTGGGTTGCTGATTGAAGGGGCAGGGGCTCGAACCCCCTCCCGCCAGGTTGCCATTATAGATCTGTGGGGCAAAGCTATTAACCCTCCACTCATACAATACCCAGTCACTGATGATGCAGGGCTTCCTTAATGCTGGTCCCAAAGCCAGAGGAATGGGTGGGTTGTGACAGGAAGCGTATCCGTCATAAGACCTGTGCTAAAACCTTGTAAATCAAATGAACCCTAAAACAAAGAACGAAGTGTGAGGGGGAAAATATAAATAAATAATGAATCCTATATTTGCTGATAGTCTTCATAGGGCTTCATGTCACTTAAACTTAAGACTTATTTAGAAGGTCTTTAAACAAAAATTAATGGATATCTAAGCAGGGGACTGAAAACATCAAAATGAACCAGAAATATCAGAATATCAAATATCAGAGATACTGACATTTTTCTGAGATGTTTTTTCTGAGGTTTTTCTGCGGCTGGTCGCTGAGATCTACCAAACAAATGTTGTTGTATTACTACAATAACATTAAGGTTTCTTTATCTTTAGTAAATAAGCTGATCCACATCATCTAGTGATATCTTGTGAGACTGTGACAGTGTCGTCTGGATAGCTGTGGTGCACAGTGTAGCCAATGGAGCCATAATTTTGCAATATTATTGCACATTGGATTTACCGCTGTTCACCATACAGCACAACAGAACTGTAAATGCACATCCCCTGACCATGACATGTACAGAACACTGTAGAACACATTTTATACATGCAGTAGACACTTTTTTAAATTATTTTTATTAAATTATTATTATTATTATTATTATTATTATTATTATTATTATTATTATTGGATGGGTTGGCAACCAAACATTCTACTCAAAATGCTTTCTATGGCTTGTTTAAAAGAAAGGAGAAGTAAATAATTAAAATAAATAAATAAATATGCAATCTGTCATTTTTTGGGACTGTGAACTGTATTCAAAATTGGGGAACTATAAGCATGATCAAGTTCATTTTAATGTGTATGCACTGAACTTTGAGATAGCTCTTGTTAAGTATAATCATGCACACCACTAGTGAGATATCACACGTCACCAAGGCGCTAATGATTTCCTGAAGCTATGGACACACACAGCTATAGATACAAAGTTTGAGTGAGAAAAGAATTCATGAATTTGGTTATAGCTGAATGGTTATGATTGAAATGTTATTCAATAATTTTTGCATTGAATCAATAAAAAGTGATGCACAGTTCAGTCTCCATAGACAGCTCATGTGAGTTTTTAAAATTTGAGTATTGGCAAATGCAACATTGCTAATTGTTAAGAAAAGGAAATGAAGATGGTGGTCACTGACAGAGGCACAACAGAAGACGGTGTGAAATTCACATTATCAACTTATAGCAAAGACCAACAAGTTACAAGAAAATAACTTTTCTATTACACTTTATATGGCATATTGTCATACATTTAATAAAACAGAGAGTGTGAGAGATGTTATTCAGTAAATGTGTGAAAACACACACTGTAAGTATTATAGTGATGTAAAATAATCTGAGTGTAGAATCCTCCTTATTCATTAACCCACCTCTATTTATCAGTACATTTTAGACTGAAGTTAATCAGAAAGAAAAAATCTACATGATCAAAGCTGAACAGCTCTAAATAAGGACATTATAACACAAGACATGATGTGTGTGTTTATCTTGTATATAAAGATTACTGCTGACTTTGGACAGTTTAACTAGAAGTACATGCTGGTGTTGAAATGTAGCATTTTAGTAACATTACATTTATAAAATATAAAGCCATAATCAAATATTTCCATTGAATGTGTTGATCTCTGTTGGTCCTATTAATATTATAACACTGTAGTAAGTAAAGTTGTTGTTGATTAAAACTCTAAATGATGAACATTTGACAGTGTTTGGTTTGGTTGTTCAGGAACAGGGCTGAACTACGGCCTACTGTAAACCCAGTCTGGACAGAAAGCACATGAACTAAACACAAAGCAGCTGAACTAAGAACTGGTTAATATTCTCTCTCCTTTCTGTAATAGAAAATAGAAAATAACTTCACTCACCTGCAGCCACGTGAAACACAACAGACACAAGATACAAACACTTCATCATTACTGAGTCTTCTACACACACGCCAGTATCTCACACTGCACAACACGCACACGTACACACACACACACACACACACGCACACACACACACACACACACACACACACACACACACAGCCTCAGTGTCTCTCTTTTAAATAGTTTGGTTTTCAGGAAACCACTTCATCATTTCTCTTTTTGAGAATCTCTTTCATCACTCTTTCCATGGCCTAATTAACATTTTATGTGCAGTATTAAGATTAATTCATGTTTTCTCATGTGATGCTTTTATCATACTTTATCATTGTAATCTGCATTGTCATTTTGTTCAATATTTGCATGAAGATTTTTCTCTTTTGATTAAATTCCTGTAGTAATAATCAAATAATAAACATAGATTATTTGACTTTAGTGGTTATATATTAAATAAAATTACCTTATCTAAGCAATTAATTTCACTTTTCATCACACATTAATTCTAGTGTTTGGGACAAATCTGTAATGTCCATCAGTATAATCACCAACATGTATCTTTGTAATTATTAACATGATTAATATTACCTCTGCCTAACCTATTAATACAAAGAAAAAAATTTTTTGTAAGGTTGAGTATCTTATGCCTTGTTTACGTTAAGTTGTCCAGTACTTATTACACATTACTGCTTTCTATTAGCTACATGGTTTCAAAAAGTCAAACTGGTTTTAAACTTCCTGAAGGAAGAATAAACATAAACATTGACTTGTCCATTTATCTTTAAGGGTCTACTTTTCTTTTTCTCAAGTAAGCCATGCTGTGTCGTGCTTTTGATTCTGTTTGACGAGGCGTTGGGCACCAACTTTACTGGTTATTAACTCAACTCAATCCTGTGTTCAGTCCAGACAAAGATAAGAGGCAGACAAAAGTCAGTCAATCTGTGTTAGTTGACAGGTAGCAACAACAGCAAAAGAGAAAATTGGTGTTGGTCACCTTGATTGCAGGCTTCAAAACAGCTGATGACTGATTCACCGAGTAATGTCATTCTGGCCAATTGTAAAAATGAAAAATGTCAATCAGCAATTAATCGGCCAATTTTAGTTACCGTGGAACCTCAGATTGCGAGTAATGCGGTTTGCGAGTGTTCCGGAAGATGAGCAAAAATTACATACATTTTGACTTGAAAAACAAGCGAGTCTTGATTTACGAGTACTGAGTATCACGTAGCATGCATGCGCTTTTTGTTTTGGCGCTGAGCATCACCTGATCACAACTGAGCGAATGGTTTTTCTCTCTCTCGCGCTGCGGAATTGTGAGTAATTGTCTCCCCTGCTCCATCTTAGTGCGCGTCTCTCACAGGTATAATCAGCATCCGTGCATGTGTGTATTGTTTACTGTAACACTGTGACCATGTGCGTGCGCTTGAGTGTCGTTAGAGAGGTTTCTTGTTAAATTTTCCTATGAAGCAGTGTTCTATATGTGTGTGAAAGCCGTCCCCCAGGTGTGTGTGTAAAGCTAAAATAAGACGAGAGGAAAGCGGGGGGAGGGAGTCATTCCTCCTCTTGTCTTACTTTAGCTTCATAGACATACACAGCATGTGCGCGCACAAACACACACACGCACACACATACTGAAACACGGCCACCCACGTGAAGGGTAAATCTGCAGACAATCAGGCAGAGCAGCGGACAGCCGTGGTTGCTAGGCAACCCCACCATGTTGCCAAAGATGCGCTACACCTGTCCGGCAGGTTTCTTTTAACTTTTAACTTTTAATAAACAGATAAAGACGAGAGAAAGGAGAAAACTGAAAAGAGAAATAGACAGAGGAGAGAAGAGAAAACTAGAGAGAGGTGAAAAGAGAAAGAAAGAAGAGAAGTGACAAAATAAAGAGGCAAGAAATGGAATGAAATATAAACAACATATCATGCTAGAGATAAAGAAATAAAGGCCAGGAGAATAATAAATAAATAAATAAATAAATAAATAAATAAATAAATAAATATTTTTCCTTAGCACTGTAAGGTGCTAGCCCTAATTGATTAAATCCCCAACAAGATACACGTAATCAACCCACGTCTCAACGCTTCCCTCTAATTCCTGCGTTGGGGCTCCCACTCTTAACAACATACTCGGTGGCGCCATATTGGAGCGGCCCCCCACCTCATAACAGAATGTTTGCACATAGTGTGCTGGTTTCTGGGGGTTAAAATAACCTGCCGGACAGGTGTAGCGAGTCTTCTTTGATTGGCAACATGGCGGGTTTGCCTAGCGAACACGGCTGTCCGCTGCTCTGCCTGCCTATGAATCTGCTTAGATTTTCACAAAAATGCTTTTGGACCACTTGTAAAAATTGCCATCCTGACCCAATTTTTGACAGTCTAAGGACCAAATTACTAGCAACTACAATCCATGAAATATAAGTAAAAGCCAGGTGTGCCACTAGCTTTGAAGTTAAGGCTGGTTACATTTTCTCCGTCTGTGAGGTTGCCATGCAGCGCCCAGGAAAAGCAGTGGGCCACCGAACTCAAAGTACAGTCCAATGAAATGATTTTCATTAAAACTGCTTTGTCTACTGTTAAAGGACTTCTGTATCCAGGTTAAATACATGGGACAATTTACAAAGCAATATTCAGGCTGCATTACTTTCCAGCTCTTATGGACTAGATAACGACTACTTATTTAAACAAATGCAAGCAATTAACCAGGTAGGAACAGACTGTATAAATGGGAATCAATAAAACACAAGACGGGTCTGCTCAGGAAACCAGTGGAGCAACCAAGGAAGAAATTCAATTAAGTGAGGATGTCCTTTGCTGGTCTGGCAGGGAACAAATATAAAGTGATCATTTCTAGTTTTAATGATTCTTCTTTGTATCACCGTGTAAATTTGACAAAACATCAGACTCTTGTACATTAGACTTCATTTACTTCTACTTGGAGTTTTGGTACAAAGATTATGTTTTAACCCTATGAAGTGCAGTAAAACATTTTGATTCCCCAGTCTAGAAATAATGTAGATTTTAAATGAAATGGAAATTTTTCAATTACTTAACCTGTGAGAATGGAGAGGACTAGGGGGGGAAATTATTATAATTCTTAAATTGCTAATTTTGATAAACCATTAAATTAAAGCTGAAAGATTACACTTTACATCTCAAATGCTTTAGTTCAAATGCATCTTATAGTTGCATGAAGCCATAAGTTACAAAAAAAAAAAAAATTTCACTATTCAAATACTTAAGGACCAGACTGTATCTTGTGTTCATATAAACACATTGCAAACATATCTACTGTTCTCATGGTACTTCAGAGCCACTGTGAGAAACTCCGCATGTCAGCGTGACCTCATGATTGTGGTCAGGGCAGCATGTGGGCTGGTTGGAGAAGGACTGCTTCATTTTTCTCACAGTATCAGTTAACCATCATTGCACCATGCACAGGGAACACTGTGTAACACTCCACATCGAACAGACACATAAACACTTCTTTTCTCCACCAACATGCAGCTCAGTAAAGCAGGTAACCTCACAACCAAAAATCTGTTTAGTCCAGTTTTTTATTTTTTTTATTCAAAGTCTTGAAAAGTCACAAACAAGATCTTCTAATAGCAGGATCCTTATAGAAAAACAGCACGATAGCAACAGCCGCCTAAATCTTTCATTTCTGATCCTGATATAAGAACTGTACACATAATAGAGAAATGACACAAACACTTAAGATAATTAGCAGAGCATGTAGCAGGTTACAATAATATAAAAAGAGAATAAAGAACAATAGACTTAGCAAATGGAAGAAAACGTACCACCACACACACACGCCTGAATCTGCTAATACCATGTGTATTATTTTATTTAATGCATTATTCAATAATATTGAGAAGGTGTCGATATTTACTTTGTATTAGTTTGTGCATTTACTTTGTGTCGATATTTACTATGTATTAGTCTCTCCAGTGATGGTCTGCACTCGTGCCGCTCCAGGTGTGTTCATGTGGCCCAGTAGGATAACAAGTGTAAATAACAGTAGTAAATAAAGTGTCATCTGACACAATCTGGAGGAAAAAAACAAGACATTTATACATAAATCACACATATAAATTCTATGGGTTTTTACAACTGACTCAAAGAGACAAGTAAAATAGCTTTAAACTGAATGAAATCCAACTTCTTTCTTTACACCATGTGTTGCTCTGACCGAAGCAGCAGAAGACAATTTCCTGTAATCTTGTAGTCAAGACCATCTAAAGCTGACAAAGGTCAGGGTGTATCAGGGCCGAGACAAGACCAGAACTTTGATACCAAGTCATGACCAAATTAATCTGAAAAATCCACGTTCTGCATCCCAGACACTGGCAGAAAATAAATTAATATTCTGCCTTATTCCTCTTTCTTTTTCCATAAAAAAGTCATGATAAAAATAGATTGACAAAAGATGA
>JAAGKR010012429.1:1692-16516 GCA_011419295.1 Clarias macrocephalus
TCACACACACACACACACACACACACACACACACACACACACACACACACACACACACACACACACACACACACACACACACACACACACACATATACCCATTCACACACTGCAGGCAGTTTGGGAACACCAATCTGCATGTCTTTAAACTGTGGAAGAAAACCACCAAGCACAGGGAGAACATGCAAACTCCATGCACACAGACGTGTTACATCAGTTCGTTTGTAACTGCAGTGCGAGCAAAAATGGACGT
Organism: Clarias macrocephalus; assembly: GCA_011419295.1. Taxonomy (NCBI): domain Eukaryota; kingdom Metazoa; phylum Chordata; class Actinopteri; order Siluriformes; family Clariidae; genus Clarias; species Clarias macrocephalus. The sequence goes on from JAAGKR010012429.1 coordinate 1,946, forward strand.
CGCATTTGTGATTTGCACAAATGGGGAAGCAGCGTGCAGTGATTTGAGGTGCCGAAACAACTCATAAACAGAAGCATTTGGAGTTTTCTGGGATTCTCCAGGGCCAGAAGTATTGGAACGCTATCAGGAAACAGCTTCAACGATCCACAGCGCTCGTTACAGTGAGGCGCTTATTGAAGAGTAAACTTCAGACCTATCTATCCGAGGGCGTGGCGATCTCGCCTGACGATGCACATCTGCACACATCTGCCCACACTGTCGACACTCTGAGGTCTTAAAATATATTTTGATATTTTTTATGCAATTTTTTTAAAGGTTTCTGAAATGACACGAGCATCACAGCAACTGTGATTAGCAAAGTGCCACGTACTGTATATGAAACCAGTAAACTTAGCATTAAGATTAAAAGTTGTTCTCAGTGTCGAAGCAGGAAACACGTTAGAGCTTTAAAAAATATGCAAATGGTGATTTTCTCATCCCCTCGTTTGTTTCCAGCGCACATGCGATGTGTTCCAACACCAAGCGGGGGCATCTCCTAATTACTGCGTTCATTTTTAGAGCTAATAGTCACTCTGCACCATTGTGTGTGTGTGTGTGTGTGTGTGTGTGTGTGTGTGTGTGTGTGTGTGTGTGTGTGTGTGTGTGTGTGTGTTTTGTGGACTTACTGTTTCTATGGCTACACAGTCTGAGGATCAGTCTGTCTGATTTGGTCACATCAACAGTTTTTTTTTTCCCTCACAGTTTTGTGAATGTCCACACTTTTCCCATGGAGAGGTAAAATGTGTGTGTGTGTGTGTGTGTGTGTAGGAGTGCTGATGCGAAAGAAACTCACTGTCTTTCAGGCCTAAATAAAACATGTTTTCAGAAAGAACAAGGGTCGTAAATTTCACACACATTCACTAGGTCAGGTGACATCAGTGTAATGAGAGACGCTGCCTGGATGATGCCAGAACCTGTTGTCATGATGTAGTCATACAGGAAATTCTAAGGAAATGCAGGCGCTGTTCAAATGGTGTCAGACGCTGTCGTGATGATGTCATCAAACGAGGGAATTTGGAATGATATCGCTGTCAGGGTAGGATAATGAGTTATACTCATGAAGCAGCCTGTGATGAGTCCAGGTTGCTTTAAAAACGGGGACAATAACAGTGTATAGAAAACTAAAAGTGATGTCATTATCATGGGATGCTGTTACGACAGGGTGCGGCAAGGTCATAAAAAAAATAAACATCAATGTGAATCAATGCCAATTAAATGACCTCACCTTATGTGGACATTTTTATGATGATGCTGCTACTTGAGGATGATGTCATGCTACAGTATACAGTATCAGGATGCTCCTTATATGGTGTCATAAAACGGTGACGCCTAAAACAGAGCCGTCTCGTGTCATGTCAGTTGAGAAAGATGCTGTCAGGACGATGTGTTACACACATGCTCTTCCTGGATCATATATTCTTTTAACGGTAATGGAGACATGGAAATCATTTTCATGGCTAGACGTGTTCGTGCTAAAAACAGCATCATGCCGTGATGATTTTTCTCCCTTTCCCTGTAGGATGTGCAGATCGTGAGCACGGACGAGAACCAGGTGCTGCTGGCCTTGCAGGAATGGTACCAGACGGACACGTACAACCTGTACGCGTCAGACCAGCAGGGTGTTTATTACTCTGTCTTGTTGGAGAACGTGCGCAGCACCAAACAGCCCGAGGAGAACGTCATCATCGATGTGCTGGAGGTCAGGAACAAGACCAAAACCCTTGGAAATAAGTTGTAAACAAACTGTATGTGTGTGGGATGATAGACAGATACATACTTGTTTGGCTTAATTGTGTGCACACTTTGTGAATATCATGAGGGGGGACTGCATTATTCATTATACATGAGTGCCCTTCGGTATCCTCGACCATGCTGTCAGATTACAGTAATTACAGGATGCACCAAACACCGCATTCTTCAACCTGATTCTGATCCTGTTTATTGCTTTTTTTTTTTTTTTTTTAAACCGTCGCAGGTACGTGGGATCAAAGGCGTCTTCTTGGCCAATCAGAAAGTAAACGGCAAAGTCAGGACTCTCATCACGTATAATAAAGGGCGGGACTGGGAGCTGCTAGCTCCGCCCATCACTGACATGAACGGGAAGCCAGTGAACTGCAAACAGGTAGAAATTGCTATACACAACCTTGTTAGCTGATGTACGCCTATTCTTTATTAGTGTGGTGCTTCCGTTTCCACGTTGTGTTTATTTATTTATTTATTTATTATTTTTCTCTCAAATGTGGTCATGTTCAGTTCTAGACACCTATAGTACCTACGAGGGAAGGCATGAGGCTTACACACGCTTCCTCGAATGCGTAGCTGGATGTAGCATCACCAGGAATCAATCCTGAAATCTGCGGATGATTGGATGATCTCGTTTTGTGCTAACTTATTTTTGATTTGTTTAAATTCATACGACTCTTGTGTTGTAGAAATGTACCAGATAATAATCCGTCCTCATGAAATTCACATCTTTCTGAATGAATTATGTTTCATACTCTGCAAAAAAAAAATGACAGCAAAGTGAAATATTCTTAAATCTAGTCAAACATATCTATTGTATCTATAATTATTTTAAATTAGTGTACAACAAACCAAATATAAGATTATTAAACTTATTCCTAGTCAAATTTTCAAAAAAAATTTAAAGGAAAAATGTCTACTGGCAGATTCCTAAATTTCTAAAACTAGCAACTATTATCTCCTAATAGAACAAAAAGGTGGTGATGACATGAGGAAGAATCCTTAAGAGGAGGCACATTTGTTTGGGTAATATTGCATAGTGAAACAAACAATAAATCCTCTTTATATACAGTACAGAGCAAAAGTTTGGACACCCCTTCTCATTCAGCGAGTGTTTCTTTCTTGTGTTCTTTAGCCCAAACGCGTCTCTTCTGCTTGTCGCCTGTCCTTAGCAGTGGTTTCCTAGCAGATCTTCTACCATGAAGGCCTGATTCACACGTCTCCTCTTAACAGTTGTTCTAGAGATGTGTCTGCTGCTAGAACTCTGTGTGCCATTGACCTGCTCTCTGATCTGAGCTGCTGTTAACCTGCGATTTCTGAGGCTGGTGACTCGGATGAACTTATCCTCCGCAGCAGAGGCGACTCTCGGTCTTCCTTTCCTGGGCCGGTCCGCATGTCAGCCAGTTTCTTTGTAGCGCTTGATGCTTTTTGTGACTGCGCTTGGGGGCACTTTCAAAGTTTTCCCAATTTTTTCGGACTCACTGACCTTCATTTCTTAAAGTAATGACGCCACTCGTTTTTCTTCACTTAGCTGCTTTTTTCTTGCCATAATACAAATTCAACCTCTTTGAATGAGAAGGTGTGTCCAAACTTTTGGTCTGTACTATATGTGTGCTATAGGAAGTGCAGTTGTGTAACAGGTAATGTGTTTGAGTTAACATAAAGTCCACTAATTTGAGGTCACCAGCTGCTCACTGATGGAGAAAACTGTTCAAGTTCAGTCCTAAAAGTTCCATAAACTGTTTATATCAAAAGTGGCTTCATGGTTTCTAAGTGGATCCGTTCTCAGTAGCCAGATGTACTGTATTGATTAGGTTGCTGCTCTTGGGTCCTTAACCTTGTTTGCACCAGGTTTGCTGTATAATAGCTGACCCCGCGCGCTGATCTCTTACCAACCTATTAGCAAAGCTGAGATACGCAAAGAATAAAGAATTTCCCTGTGCTAAGAATAAAGGCTTAGCTTAATTTAACTGAACATACGTAGCAGCTTGTCCAAAACTAATATCGTACCGTCTGACATGACCCATACCTTTCCCAGCTGATACGTCTGTCGCACTTTAAACATCGTTATAATAAACCTTCAACAATCATTTAAGCTTCATAGTTAGATTTTAAACACTTTTGATTAAATCAACACCGCATGCACAATCACAGGTAAAACACATCGTTGTTAATGGTTGTGCTTATACAGTATCCTGCCAAAAATTTTGCCCATTCCTGGTAGGACAATAAACAAATACAAATTATGTCATTTTGTAATAAAAAAGAAATGCAAGTCTGTTTTTGCAAAAAGCTTGTTATCATTCCATCTCTTGCCAAACATGGGCCCACATGACTATTGTGAGACTGATCACACACTGCAATAAATTACACATCACTGCTTCTACCAAACCTGCGAAGCCCAAACCGTGTTTAAAAACAGTGTCTGGGCAAACAATAAGTGAAGGCTAGTATCCACCAATTAGCATGGTATTTGTATATGGCTAATTTAATCCATTCACGCGCTTGTTTGTTAGCAACATGCCCAAACACTTTAACAAAGAACAGAAGCTTCCAGCATACTAAAATTTACATAATGCTAATCAGTGGCCGTTTGTTTTTAATCAAGATTGCCATTTAAATGCTACATAATTATCATTGTATAAAAAAGATTCAGCTAATCAAAATGTCACACAAACATCACATTAGCATACAATCAAACAATGCATTTTTAAACTCTGTATTTATATGTCCTCCGCAATCCATTGTATACCCGAGGGTGAAACATGTGCATGACCTCTCTCGGCATGGAGGTTGACTCATCGCACATTGCATGGGATTGTGGGTAGTGGAGAGTTAACAGGGGTCTTGTGCTACCTCCGCAAACTGAAGAGACTTGAAAAAACGCCTTAAGAACCGGGCTTTTTATAACACCGATCCATGACGTGCTTTATTTTACATACAATGGATATCGACTCATTCCATCTCTTTCTCTGTCCTTGACACATGATCCTTTCACTTCGGTTTCATTATACTTTTCCTGGGCTCGTTTTCTAGGTCTAGCATGTACGTCTTAGGGATTGTGTCAGTTAGAGAGCTGCGCTGCAGTAGGGAGCGGTAACACTGCTGTGTACTGCAGGTATCCACAGTGATGGGATCCAAATTAAAATATCTTTGCAGTGGCAAAGTCATTGAGTGCAGTCTTTCCAGTACTCCTGTGAGAACACTAATAAAATGAATATCGTCGCTCTGCTGTGATGGTAACGATGGCAACTCAAGTACTACTAAAGAGGACATCTGTTGTTGCTGATGATGAGGAAGGGCTGGTTTTGGGTGGTACATCGTTGTGTTCAGGATAGTGTAGGTATTGAGGGATTGGGTTGAGATATGAATGAGCCTGGAATGGTGTTGGTGCACATAGGCATAGGCTGTAAATGGAGGGAATAGTGATGGGGATGTGAACATGGCAGAGGGCATATACAAGGCAAAGAGGCGGGAATGGTATTGAAGCACACGGAGAAGGAGTGGTGATGGGATTAGTCCAGATGGTGATAATAGTGTTATAAAGGCGCATGATAATGAGGTGGGGATAATGGGGATGTACAGTATGTGGATGTGGTAAGGATGCTGGTGAGGTATGAAGGATGAGGTAGGGGTGGTGTTGAGGTGTGTGTAGATGGAGTAAGGATGTTGGTGTAGTATGAAGGATGAGGTAGGGGTGGTGTTGAGGTGTGTGTAGATGGAGTAAGGATGTTGGTGTAGTATGAAGGATGAGGTAGGGGTGGTGTTGAGGTGTGTGTAGAAGTAGATGGGATGAGGATGTTGGTGAGGTATAAAGGCATGGAGTCGGGATCCCATTGAGGTGTATGTGGATGTGGTAAGGAGGCTGGATGAGGTATGGAGGAATAATGAAATGGTATGATATTGGTGGTAAGGGATAGAGAATGGGGTGGGGATAGTGTTAGTGTGAATGGCATTGAAAGGCAGAGCACATAGGGTATGTTTGGGTGAAGTATTGGGGTCCATTGAGTGGCCTAAGTAAAGTGTTGGGATACATGAAGTAAAGGTACAGTAAGGTGTTGGGGTCCAAGAGGATAGTGTGGGTAAAGTGATGGCGCGAGTGACATATTACTGTACATGTTACATATGCTTTCAAAATAGTTTCAATTTGCATGTTTTTTTTTCAATCATATTAGTGTAAAATATGTCAGTATGTTATTATTTTTTTAAGAGAACGCTTCCATTTTCCAGTAATAGATTTTTTTTTTTTCAGGTACTGCCTCATTCTGTTGAATCGCTTCGTCAGAAGGAATTTCTTCTTTCTTAATTACAGCTGACTTTTCAGATTAATGCATGATAGGTTAAAGGGTCTCTCTCTCTCTATCTCACACACACACACACACACACACACACACACACGCACACACATACACACACACACACACACACACACACACACACACACACACACACACACACACACACACACACACACACACACACACACACACACACACACACACACACACACGCACACACACACACACACACACACACACACACACAGCCGCTCATGATATGAAGTCTTGTTCTCCCAGCATGACCACAGTCTGGTGTGTGTAACCAGGCCCAGGAGGGGATCTTTAATGTGATTCCCCTTTAATGAAGTGATGGCCTCTACATTAACACCTTTCATCTGATCACACTGTTCTGTTAAGCACTCATTTAATAATAATAAATAATAATAAAAAAAAGAAAGAAAATAGTTTTCGAAGTATCGCTGCAATGTAACACCATCTGTTTTCTTTGAAGAAAGAATCCATATGGTGTGTGTTGTGTGTTTATCATCTCCTAGGTTAGATATGGCTGGCTGTGTTAAACAGCTGTTTTCGTCTTGTGCAAATGAAAATGTTCAGTGTTGTCAAAGCAGCTAAATGGAATTTGAATAAATATATAAGGCAATTTAATACATGGTATGAAAAAAAAAATCCAATGAAACAGAAACAGGTGGAGAGAAATAAACATCACAGACTGTAGTGAAAAATAAATGGGTGTCAGAATCTCTCTCTCTCTCTCTCTCTCTCTCTCTCTCTCTCTCTCTCACAGCCAGACTGTCATCTTCACCTCCACCTGAGATGGGCAGATAACCCATACGTCTCTGGGACGGTCCACACTAAAGACTCCGCCCCCGGCCTCATCATGGGTGCAGGTCAGAGCTTTTTTATACACACATACGCAGTTCACACAGATTTGTTTAAGAGAGGCGTTCAATGAGGCCGCAGTCAGGCGAGCGCTTCCGAGATAAACAGCAGAACCCGTCTCATATTTCAGTGGAGAAAGAAGCAAATTGTTTCTTATTGCCTTCTGTTCAGGTGGGACATTTGGATAGTTTCCTTTCTTCATCACGTCAGCATAGTGAATTAGAGAGCCATGAATCTTTATCTTAATCAGCGGGATTTCATCAAATTTGTGAACTTGTTTTAGGAAAATATGCAGTAAATGGCGAGTTATTAAAGTATTGAAGGTCTACATGGTGAATAATGAATAGTGATAAAAAATGGAGAGTTAATGCGTAATGAACTTATGAGAAATCAGTAAGAAAATGTTACTAAAATAAAAACCATGATCAGACTTGAAATCTCTCTCTCTTTCTGTCTCTCGCTGTCCGGGTCTCACTTTCCCCCTATCTGTCACTTCCTCGTCATCAGCATATGTTGCTTCACGGGAATATTATTACATTTTGTTCAGCTCCCCCGGTTTTGCACTACATCAAGCCTTTGATGTCAAGCGGCGCCCCGGGCTATGTTCTCTCGGCTTCCAGTCTTAAACGGGTGTCCTCTTTTTTTTTCTGTGTTCTCTCTCTCTCTCTCTCTTTTTCTCATTTTCACCGTCTATGTTTATTAATTACGTGAAAGGGGGAGAAACTTACTCTGACTTTGAACAAGATAAATTAATAAGCAGATCTACTCAGCTGAACTGCAACAATCTCTCTCTCTCTCTCTCTCTCTCTCTCTCTCTCTCTCTCTCTCTCAGGCAATCTCGGCTCTCAGTTGGTTGAATATAAAGAGGAGATGTACATCACCAATGATTGTGGAAAGAGCTGGAGACAGGTGAGGACGTTTATTCGAAGAAATGATGAAAGGAGTGATACAACTTTCCAAGGTGGGGACACTTTCCTTTTCCCCACCATGCCACGGTTCAATATGCTCTCGGGGAGCCAATGACAGCTTTCCTCTGTCATCTCTCAATTAGAGTGATGCCGGCCAATCTGGGCCTCTCGTGGATAAATAATGGTGCTCTAAGAGCCGGTGGCTGAAATCATGTCACTGAGGGAGTCATGTGTTAGCCTCTCTCTCTCTCTCTCTCTCTCTCTCTCTCTCTCTACTTTCTAATTCCTGCTGCATCAGCATTTTACCTCCTCATTCACTTCCATCCTCTCTCTCGTCCATTTCAATTTACAGTACGCAGCTTTGATTAGCTGCGCAAATATGAATGCTCCCGCTGAGTTCGCCGCGCTCTCCATCCCTCTCTTTCCTTTCTCTTTGACCGGCTCGCTCAACATGTCATGCTGTCAAGTGAATGAAATCAGCGGTGTAAATGTATGATGCACCGTTGAATACCGGACTCCGATTAGTCAGACGGCTGTATCGTAGCAACAAGGGCTTGCGTTTTTTTTTTTTTTTTAATTTATTGAACATGGACGAACACTTATCTGAGTTCATCTTTCCTCAGGTGTTTGAAGAGGAGCACCACATCCTGTATCTGGATCACGGTGGCGTCATCGTGGCCATTAAAGACACGTCCATCCCATTAAAGATCCTCAAGTACGTACTCTTCTCAAGCAGCCCGCACCAGAATAATTAATGAGATGAACAGATTAAAGGGGAGATTTGCGTCCTCGAGGCGCAGATCATGTGCACCATCAGAGGAGAGAGAGATAGAGAGAGAGAGAGGATGAGAGCAAGGAGAGAGCGACGGAGGGAATCCTCGCTTATCCTTCTTCCACACATTCGGCCCTAGAGAACCTCTCGAGTAAATTTGTCATCCGCTCGAGAGGCTCTTCCTTCATCCTCTCATCCCTCGTTCCCTCTCTTTTCGTTTGATCCCTGTCTTTCTATCCCTTGTTAGTCATTTCAAGAGACTTCAGGAGCTGTCAGATATGAAGTGTTGTCCGGGCCGAGAGGGAGAAAAAACGATGAAGCGGCCTTGAAAAAAAAAAAAATCCCTTAAGTCGTCAGGAGGCTTTACCACACACACACACACACACACACACACACACACACACACACACACACAATAAAACATAAACACACATACATACACAAGTCATTGTAAAACCCGGATTTGGTAAAGCCCCAAGATTGACTGTAGTTCTGAGCATATGCAAAACCTCTAACACATGCAGCATGGCAGCTCCAAGCCACCGTTCATGTGTTCATATATTTTTAGCATATTGCCATGAGTGATGGATGAAAAAACGCAAAGGAACTATAAAAGAAGAAAAAGTGAAATTAGCATATAGAGCCATGAGAGAACGTGAGTCACAGCTTGCTTTCCTTAACTCTTTGCCGGTGAGCAGGAAAGCAGAAAGCGACTCACGGCTCCATCGGCTCGTCTCAGTCTCCAGCTCAGCGTCTGATGTGGCGATGATGATGATGATGGTGATGATGATGAAGGAGATGATATCTCACTCAGAGCATGTATAGCTCCAGGAAGTGCAATTATCGAGCTTATATAGATGTTAAATATGGCATAATCGAGTAACAGTTCAACGTTTTCTGACATACAGTAGTTCAGGTAAAGGCTGATCTTGTGGCTTTAATAATGTAACATGAGGTACAATTAATAGCAAAAAAAAGTCATACGAGACAGTTTTTTATACATATTTTGGCAAATAGGCAGTAAGTCTAAGGAGAGTTATTGCTGTTTCATAGCGGAATAAAGCCTCTATTCTTACTGATCTAAGAGACCAAGGTTCCATGTTGACATTTGTTTCTACTGTGATCACCAGTAGAAACAAATGTCAATATGGAACCTTGGTCTCTTAGATCAGTAAGAACATTCCCAGCGATGCTCTGATCATATGGATAATATGGATACCTACTGTACTGTATTCATGGTTTTTTACAAAAATGCCACCTTGTTTAAAGGAAAATATGTTTGACTGCTATGAGTTGCTCCTATTTCCTTATTGAGGTTTCAGTATGCTGGCATAATGCTTTCCCTTGTTACCTCTCACCTCCAGGGTTGGAGGTTCAACTCTAACCTTTGGTCTGTGTGTGTGTGTGTGTGTGTGTGTGGTGCTTGTCTGTTTTATCGGTGGTTGGTGGGTTGCCTTTGTGAACTCTGGTTATTTTTCTACTGTCCAAAAAGTCAAGGTGTTTCAAAAGTTTATGTAGTGTGTGCTTGTGCCTTGGGATGAATTGGCACATTCAGGGCGTACCCTTCCATGTGTCCTGAGCTCCCTGGTATAGGCTCCAGACCAATGATTTATATTGTTGCTGGAACCTCCTTCTCCCCAATTGTACTGTACATAAGAGCCAACATCTCTTCTTAGCACCAAAGTGAAGATTTGGATGCCATGTTGTGAATGAAGAGTGATGACATAATGACATGATGCAAGCATCTGGACTCTTCCAGACTCGTCCAGTGGTGTCTGGATGCAAGAGTTGCATCACTGATATTTATTACTGAAGCTTGCATATCATAAATGAATCCAATCTGATTAGGACTTTTGATGTTCAACATTCTTTCAGCATACTTGTCATCATTTTCTATAACCACAATGTGCAGTATGGCAGCCACAAATTATGTTAATCTGCTGTATAACCTTGAAAACAAAGAAACAACAGGTTATACATGTACAAACGTATCCAGGTTGAACTCATAACAAGGTACATTTCGGAATGCCAATCAGCCTACAAAACATCTCTTTGGAAAACCAGAGTACCCCCAGGAACCACGGGGTGAATATAAAATCTGCAATCACATAGACCAGAGACAAGATTTGACCCCCCACCCTGGCGGTACGAGTCGACAGTGCTAACCACCTAGCCACCCTGCTACATAAGTAAAACAGAAAAGGTTAACTAAAGATGTCACAAGTTCATGACAAAAGTCTGTGCCAGCGCTGTAAAACAACACAGATCGATGATGTAAGAGGACAAGTCAATAATCTGAGCACTGTGAGTTAATGATATAAGACAGAGAAGTGAAGTTGGCACACCGTGATTGTAATTAGTCTCTAAAGGAACTCGGTGTTGTAAGATGTCATGTCTCTGCAGGTTCAGTGTGGATGAGGGACGTACATGGAGCATTCACAATTTCACCAGCACGTCGGTGTTCGTCGACGGCTTGCTAAGCGAACCCGGAGATGAGACGCTCGTTATGACGTGAGTCACGACCTTCATTCCTTATCTATGTTCACGTTCATCTGCTCCTTACTTGCCTGTACCTGTCTACTACCACCTACTGTCTCTCACCTGTCCCTCATAGCCTACTGTCTCTCAGCTTTACCTGTTTGGTCTTCATCTCTATCTATCCCCGAGTTCATTGACAGCCTTCAGCTATCAACCCTCAGATCAACCTGTGGTGCAGCTGGTTACACCTTAACCTGTCCATTATTGACAATTTTATTTTATTTTCCTTTCCTCAAAGTTACACATATCTTCAGTTGTCTTCTAATACAACCTGTCTCTCATTCTCCAGTTCTATGCCTAACCATCACCTTTCTGTCTCCTTATTTTTACTTGTTCTCCACTTCCACAAATCTGTTCCCATCACAATCAGTCCATCACATCACATGTTCTTTATTGTACCTACTATGCAAACCTCTCGCAAACCTTCCTGTTAGGCTGCCTTACCAGTATCTTTCTTCTTTTGTTTTATCTCTATCTGGCCCAGTGAACATCAACACATTTAGAGTGTTGAGTGTTGATGTCTAGAGTTTCAAGAGTTTTTCTTGAAACTCTAGTTTTGGTCATTACAGTAACCTGATGACACAATCTCCCTTCATTTTAGCTGTCCTGTTTTACACCTGTCTGTTGATTAGTGTTAAAGTAACAAGACCATGTTTATGTGTCCCTCAGTTCTGCCTGGTCCTCAAATCTCCCTGTCACCCCATCTTCTGCAGCTTCATCTATCATCCCCGTCCCTCACCTTAATTTAGGTCAAATCCTCTATCCATGCATCAAGTCTTTCTGGTTCCAACCTCCAACTGTCTGTCCATCACCATCATTTTCATCTGTCATTATTTCTCATCCATCTGTCCTTCATCATCTATTTGTCTATGAGGAAAAAAAACCTTCTGTCTGTCCCATATTTCTTTCTGCTCTCAACACCCCCTGTCTTCCCATCATCTTATCCCTATCTGTAATTTCATCATTTCCATCATGACTTCCATTCATTCAATAGGCAAATCCTCTGTCCTTCAATTTAAAGGGATTAACAACCCTAAGTCATCTTCTCTTCTCTTCCACCTGTCCTTAAAATATGTCCAGCTTTCTGTTCTTATGAATCCACCTGTCAGATTTTAGGCTGGACTACACTTTCAGCTATTGTACATTATAAGCTGGCTCATGTTTCTTCTTTTGTAACTACCAATAGTACTACCCGGACCTGCCTAGATTTTTACCAAAATTTGTCTTAAAGGTCTACATAATTAGGAATCTTGCCGACACCTAAATGTGCACCGCCTCCATCTGTCCCTCACATCCATCCACCGTTCTATCTCACAGCTCTCCTCTTCCTTTCGGCAGATACTCATCCATGCCTGTCCTTGAGTAGAATCCCTTCTGTATTTTTTTTCCCCGTCTTTAAGATATAACAACTCTGGAGAACACAGGCAGCACATTAAAACCTGCAGTGTTCAAGGACCAAATCAACATCTGCTGCGATCAAAGCAGCAATCAGTTATCTACTGAGCTCTGACGGATTAAACTAGAGCTTTTGTGTATGTTTGGTTTCCTGGGTTCAAATCCAACACGGTGTAGCATGCTCCACAGAACTAGTTGAAAAGAAGAAACTCTAATTATCTGTAAGACTTGTGATTTTCACCACTGTGAGACTCTGGAGGACTTGATTGGGGTCATCATGGACAATGGTCAGTGATAGGAAGTCTTGTTCAGTGAGGTGTATGTGTGTACGTGTGAATGATGTCCTGATGACAGGTGTGAAAGGATCTGACGTTGGATTTCGATTGTTAGTGGCCTGGAACTCGAGCTGATAATGGAACCTTAGGGCAGAGGGAATTGCTGTGAAGACAACATGAGTGGAAGCAGTAGAGTGGAGAACTTTATCTTGGGGGGGGGGGGGGGGGCTGGTTAGTTTTATGTAATAACATGCCTTAATGTGTCTTATGTTCCTTGTAAGACGGAATATAGAATATTATATAATAGAATATTGCAAGTAATTTTGCATTACAAACTTTTTTTTTTTTTTTCCAGCTCAGCAGAGTGCAGTGAAGTGAGGTTTTGGCTAAAGCTTCAGCAGTTATTTTTAGAGAAATTTAAGCCCAGAAACTTTGGCTTAGAGATGTTTTGGCCCTCTGCTACGGTTCCTAGTGCATTTCTACTCTACTGGTTCTGTGACTAAAAACTATATGTGTCATTTAGAACATCATGTTTTTAGTCATTATATTTAGATTCTTCTGATTTTTTTTTCATTTTTTTAATAATATTTAACATAATATTATATATTTTTTATAATATTTAACATAAACAGCTTTTAGTATTGATAAAATGTTATCAGCATAATCACATCTTCAAATCATTGAATATTTCCCTTAGTCCATAATGTGCATTTTTTTTACTTGAAAAAAAATATATATGTATTTTTTAAAGAAGTGCAAATATAATTGAGGTACATTATAATAAACAAAATATTGTAAAATACTCATACCTACCACCTTTTAGGGTTATAATCACATGTATACAGTGGGTCGGACATTTGCCCTGTCCATTAGAGATGGTCTTGGGCTCTTGAGCTTCATGCTGGATGTGGTGAACTTGAGCCTAAAACCATGTAAAGGCAGAATGAGGACCGGTGGGAAGATCTTCATATACTCATTCGTTAATTAAAGTCCTTCTTGCAGGCTGGGTTTAATTGGGGAAGAGTCACATATGATCTGCTCAACCTGGTCTGAGTTAAATTATAAATCTGGAGCGCCACCATGTGGCTGCTTATTTCTTTAGCTCACAGTTTGAGAAACACAGATCTAGCCCATGTAGTGCTGTTGGCTGGAACCTCTATGCTTGATTTATTTATTTTATTATGTATTTTGTGTGTTTGTGTGTGTGTCTGTGTGTGTGTGTGTGTGTGTGTGTGTGTGTGTGTGTGTGTGTGTGTGTGTGTGTGTGTGTGTGTGTGTGTGTGTGTGTGTATAGTGTGTTTGGTCACATTAGCTATCGCTCAGACTGGGAGCTAGTGAAGGTGGATTTCCGTCCGTCTTTTCCCCAGCAGTGTAACGAGGACGACTACGACTCATGGAAACTCACTAACCTACAGGTACTCAGCAGCTGTCTATGTCTCTGTGTACCTGTCTGTCTCTCTGTCTGTCTCTCTGTCTGTCTCTCTGTATATCTCTCTGTCTGTCTCTCTGTCTGTCTCTCTGTATATCTCTCTGTCTGTCTCTCTGTCTGTCTTTCTGTCTGTCTCTCTGTATATCTCTCTGTCTGTCTCTCTGTCTGTCTCTCTGTCTGTCTCTCTGTTTATTTCTCTGTCTGTCTCTCTGTATATCTCTCTGTCTGTCTCTCTGTCTGTCTCTCTGTCTGTCTCTCTGTTTATTTCTCTGTCTGTCTCTCTGTATATCTC
>JAAGKR010012430.1:0-16515 GCA_011419295.1 Clarias macrocephalus
TTGTATGACATGACATCACAAGTCACCTAAGTTTTCTTTTAATGAAGAGTAAATGAAGGTATGCCCATGTCAAAGTACAGGGAAACGGTAGCTTCCGCAATACAAAATCTGAATGTTTAATCAGACTGGTATAAAATAAATTTATTCAATAAAGCAGTGCGAAGTTTCTCATTTTTGTTTAAAACTGTTAAACAGCTGCTGAAGATATGATGGCTGGTGAGATGACTGATGAATAGTTCATTCCTGTACAAAACATCTGGAGATCTGGCCATATTGATAAATAGTAGGTCCTAATGCATGCAAACACTAAACCAAATTATACAGTGGAACATCTGCCCACTATGGGAGTGTCTTTGGTAATGTCTGTAGTAAACCACGGTGAGTATTGTAGCCTACACAATATGATGAGCAGCGAAATGCTTATACAGGTAGTCTGGTTCACTGTGAGATTCATTTACTTAACTGTGATTATGGTTTTTGGACACATGATGGCCGTTTGGGCAAAGGGGACAGATTTAGTCAAGTTGATTGATATGCTTTACATTGTATATTCGTGTCAAAGGCATATATGTCTCACTTTGTTGGACTTGAGAACAAATTGTACTTACGAACATGCTCCTGGAACGAAACTCGTTTGTAAGTCGAGGACTACCTATGTAAGGATTTCTTGTTTTTTGGTAGACCCCCTTTGGTCTACTCAGTGTTCCCCCCATATTCTGCTGACCCGCCTGAGCTCAGGGAAGCCCTCAATGAAACACAAGTCAGTGCTCAGTGAGATGTTCAAAGTTTATTGTGGAAGACAGAAGTATATATATATATACACACACACACACAAAAGCACCAAAAAGGAGGGTGCAGGAGCGGTTACATCTGGTCTGGAATGTTTTAAAAGGTAACGTGGAGAAGAACAGAAGCTTGGGAGCAGTTCTGCAATTATAAGCCTCCCATGGTTTTACGACCCTGAACATAGATTATACTAAGGAAAGGGTTTGTTGATAGTGTAGCTTGTCGAGGTCAAAGAAAGAAATCACTTTCTCATGCACACAGAGTATCATGAAACACACTAGAAATGAAATATTACCTACAATTCCCCCCTTTTATTTATAAGAAACATCGTTGAATAAAACTCAGAGCTTTTCAGAAGTCGCCGGCGGATAATAGGTCATCTAGGACTAGGGATGTGCCGAACGAAGCTTTCGAAGCAGTGAAGCTTTTACAACAAACTGCGTTGATGCTTCGAAGCTTTTTGACACAGTGCTCTACTTCGCCATCTGGGGGGTATTCCAGAAAGCTGGGTTAACTTACCATTTGGTAAATCTTATCCTCCGGGTTGATTTACCCCAAACCCGCATACCATGAGTGTGTCGGTTCCAAAACACCTGAGAAGAGTAAGTTTAATCAACCTCCTACTGGTTACCCAGAGTTAATGCGCGTCCACGGTGCCATAAAGACATTTTCAATGGATCGCTGATTTCACAAGTCAAAATGGAAAAAAGAGAGCGGCATACTTCACAGAGGCGGAGTTGGAGGTTTTAATGCAGCATATGAAGAATTCAAGCTAATAATAATGAAAAAAAGCAATACAACTGCATCGGTTAAAGAAACAGAGTTGGCTTGGCAAAAAATAAAAGGCAGAGTAAATGCATGAGAGTATTAAATAGCAAATTTGACATCGCCTCCCCTTTTATTATACACTGTAAACCCTAATGCTCAAAGTAATTAAACCCATTGAGTACTGTTAACGTAAATAATTGCAATTAGGTCAAATTAATAGACCTTTTTGAGTATTCAGAACTTTTTGGTGTTTATGAGTTATGTAGAAATGACACTTTTCAAGTTAGCTGAACAAATTTGATATTTTAAGTAATCGTAAGTATGAAAGTAACAGGAACTGTCACCTTAAAGTTCCACCAACTTAAAATCTACAGGGCACTGGTGGCTCAGTGGTAAGTGTTTCACCTGCCACGCGAAAGTCCTGGGTTCGATTCCCAACAACTGCAGCATCAATTTATTTGATTTGCAACAAGTTCAACAAACTCAAAAATTTATAGTTCTGTTTACTTAAAATTGGAAACATCATTATTTAGAAAAAATTGTATGTAACTGATTACATAATTTTTTTTGAGTTTTGCCAACTTAATTGGGTTTACAGTGTAATGCAAAGTAATTAAAGACCCTTTCCGCATGCTTTTGACTGTTAAAACTGTCATTGTTCTTTCACAGTACATACCTGGGGATTTGCCGACAGCTGAAGGTCCTTCAACCTCAATGCACGATCTAAGCAGTGCAAGAGCGTGTGTGCAGTTGTCCATATTTTAATTTTATTGTCTGACAGAATCTTATTTATTTAATTATTTTTGCTTTCCTAGTTGCCAGCAAAGGAGCTGTACAAAGTCCATCTACAAAAAAAATAAGAAAAATGGAGATGGGCCTTATACTGCTTCAAATGGAAGAGAAAAGGCTATCCATTAAAAAAGCAACACTAGAAATTTAATTACTGGAGCATCGCCTTAAGGTGAGAACTTTAATGAACGTGTGAATATTAATCTGTTGCATGTTAAAAGTGTTGTGTGTATAAAGCAATGTAAAAACCACACACACACACACACACACACACACACATACACACACACACATTTTTTCATTTTACTTTCATTGTTTTTCAGGAAATAAAGAAATGAACTGCACAGCAGACCAGTGCAAACAATTTAATAAAAGTATTTTTGACAAATCCTGTCTCTCAAAAGTCTTCCATCTCTGTTGTGTGCAAAAATCTGTAGGGGTTCCTCTGGGCCATCTTCCTCAATACGGGCAGCAGAATACGGGCGGAACACTGAATAGAACAAAGGGGATCTACCGAAAACTAGAAATCCTTACAATGTATATACAGTACAGACCAAAAGTTTGGACACACTTTCTCATTCAAAGAGTTTTCTTTATTGTGTTCTTTAGTCCAAACGCGTCTCTTCTGCTTGTTGCCTGTCCTTAGCAGTGGTTTCCTAGCAGATATTCTACCATGAAGGCCTGATTCACACAGTCTCCTCCTAACAGTTGTTCTAGAGATGTGTCTGCTGCTAGAACTCTGTGTGGCATTGACCTGATCTCTGATCTGAGCTGCTGTTAACCTGCGATTTCTGAGGCTGATGACTCGGATGAACTTATCCTCCGCAGCAGAGGTGACTCTTGGTCTTCCTTTCCTGGGGCGGTCCGCATGTGAGCCAGTTTCTTTGTAGCGCTTGATGGTTTTTGTGACTGCATTTGGGGACACTTTCAAAGTTTTCCCAATTTTTCGGACTGACTGACCATTTCTTAAAATAATGATGGCCACTCGTTTTTCTTTACTTTGCTTTCCTTGCTTGCTGCAAGAAAAAAGCAGCAAGGTAAGCATCTATATAGCATATACATACCCATAAAGTTACCTGTGTTTTTGGAACCGAAAGTTGAGGTTATCCACTAACTTACTCTTAAACTAACCCTTTGTCACGTTATTCTGAGCACACACCAAGCATCTAGATATTAATGAATCAATTGTCCCAAGCATGTTAGCTATACAAAAGAGTTTTTTTTTTCATATCTTCCTTAACCCCCCTTCATGCGCGGTGTGTAACACAGTGAAACTCGCGCACGAGGAACGCAAGACAGTGAGACGGCAGGCACAAATGGCCATCAGCACAATATCATAAACCATCAGAAGCAACGTAGGCAACTTGAACTTGCCAAAAAGCAGAATCATTCGGCGTGGCTGAAGTTTGTGAAGACAATAAATCTAAATCAGGAATCAAAGAGCTAGCAAGAAAACATGTATTCTATCTACAAACAGAGGTTGTATCTACAAACAGAGTGTCACCAGTTGTTAATGGGGTAGAAGACAGATCAGGACGTATACTAGTGGAGTGAATAATCTCTGAGCAACAGTCATGATCTATGTCTGTAGGTGAGACTTTGTATTTTAGTTCTAGAACTGGGTCGTATTTGTGTGGTAATCACTCTTGGGTGTCAGCCAGGACACAGGAACCAGACCAATAGCTGAGTTATGAATGTTTAATGAACAGTTCAAGCAGGCATGGGCAAACAGTTTATAATTTGTTGCAGGTTATGTACTTATATGAGTGTGGTTTATATGGCATTGACACACACAATCTGCTAGATTAAATCCCAGAACAGCTGGAATACTCACGTACTGCACTTGCTTAACTTTCCTGCATGCTTTTGCGCATAGCATAGCGCGGCTCGTTGCTTGTCGCGTGCGCTCTGGTTGTGTTGAAGTGCATCAGTCTGCATCGCGATTGCGCATATGTAGTTTTTTTCCGGTATCGGCACGGACTTTCTTACAGCCGCCCCCAAACGTATGTAGCACATTTGTCCATGACTGAGTACTTAGCTCAGTACCTGGGAACAGTTCTCATCGTCACTTGGACCTCTGAGAGAACAATCAGTCTGGCTACAGGTCTAGTGTAATGGTCTGTCGTTGATCTTTACTTTCACTGTTCTTATGTGTCCATCAGCACTGGGGTAAACTTTGGTGACACGTCCGATAGGCCAGCACGCTCTTGATAGTTGAGGATCAATCATCAGTACCACCATTCCTGGGGTTATATCTGTAACGGTGGAATGCCACTTCTGGCGGGGCTGTAGACTCAGGAGATAGTTCTTAATGAAACTAGACCAGAACTGGTCGGCCAGAATTTGGGAATGTCTCCATTGGTGCCTGCTCAGGAGTTCAGATTTGGGGTACACTACTTGGGGTAGGGACCCGTCCCGCCGCCCCATCAATAGAATGTTCGAATCAAGGTCCTTAGGATCGGAGGATACATACCCCAATGGTTTAGCATTCAACATGCCTTCTACGTCCAGAAGACCAGTATGGAGCACTTCCTCTTCCCCCTTCCTCTGTTACGGCTTGATTTCCTACTACTCTGTAGAGTGCAGTTTTCACTGAGCAAATTTCCCTTTCCCACATTGCGCCGAAATGGGGTGCGCCAGGTGGGTTGAAATGGACCTGTATCTTATGTTTGACAAGCTGGAGTTGGAGTTCTGGGGACAGTTCTGCAAGAGCCTCCCGCATCTCTCTTTCTCCTCCGCGGAAATTTGTTCAATGGTCAGAGAACAACTCAGCTGGCATCCCTCTTCTGGCGATGAACCTTCTCAATGCCATTAAGAATGAATCAGCATTTATATTGGTGAGGATCTCCAAATGTACGCATCTGGTTATAAGGCATTTAAATATGATTGCCCACCTCTTTTCAGTGCGCCTGCCCATCTTGATTACAAAGGGCCCGAAACAGTCCATCCCTGTTGAGTAAAAGGCTGGTTTATAAAGGCGTAAACGTGCTATAGGCAAATCTGCCATCTTCTGAACCTGAGGGCTTGATTTGGGTGGGTCCAGGCAGTAACCACTCATTTAGATTCAGACCTCGGTAAAGATAGAAGCAGTTAAACACGATGCGATTTTTATTGTTGTGAGTCACCATGTGGTGTGGGATGTACCAGGATTCTACTGATTGTGTCACTTCTTGGGGGTTCAGCTTCTTAACAACTCCAGCCTGAGTCAATGTCTGAATCTCAGCATTATATGCCTTGGCTCGTTCTGGATCTTTAGCGAGGCACCGTTCAGCGTTCTGGAGGCGGGGCATTACCATTTCCTTTGTAGATTGGAAAGGTGGCATATCTTTGTGCCTAAGCAGAGGGGTGGCATAATGTAAAACTCCATCCATCTCAACTCGGATGGTCTTTGATTCAAGCAGGTTAATGGTCTCTTGGTCTTGTCATGATCTAGTGACCTCTTTTTCATTTCTAAAGGGAAGTGCATCCATTTGCCACAGTTTCTCGACGTTCTTAAAGAGCTCTGCTACTTGGGGAATATCTGAGGTCAGTACACATTGTTGTGGTGGAACAGACTGTTCGACAAGTCTAGTGGGACCCTGTAACGTCCATCCTAACCTTGTCTTCAGGGCTGCCGGCTGCCTTACTGGCTTAACAGGAGTAATCAAGTGCAATGATCACCTCCAATTAGAAGCAAAGTTTGGGCTTGCCTGAACGCCTGTATTGGGAGGCCCACGAGGTGCTTGTACCTTTTCTGTAATCTGTCCATGGGGTAAGAGTGGAGTGCGAGGCCAAGATGTTCTGCAGTGAAGGCATCAGTTATGAGAAAGCTGTGCTGTGGCTTATCGGCTGGGGAAACACGGAATGACACGTTGGATCTATGAAGAACTTGAATATCTTGGCGTATAGTCCGCAACGCCAGGTCTTCTGGCTCTCCTCTGAGGCCCAGATGGTGGGTTGCTGCTGGTAAGAGCATAGTACGCTCTGAACCGTCATCTAGGATGGCATAAGTGCTCAGAGTGCGCTTACCATGATGAAGTAGTACTCTAATAACCTTTAATAACACACGACTGCCATCTACTGGTTTGTCCACATACAGCACTTCAGAAGATGTGTTCACTAGACAGCTCTCCTCTTTAGTTGACTTGACCACATTTTTAGGTGTTCTGGAATTGACTGCATGCAGCCCTGGTAGGTTTGTCTTGGCAAATGCTGCAAGGTTTCCGTAGATTGCACTGGGATGCTTGGTGAGTTCTAGCGCATCGTCAGCACCTTCGATTGGTACGGATCCATTCAAATAATTGGTCTGTGGTCAGTTTTACCACCTCTGTGCATTGGCTTAGGAAGTGATCTGAATTGTTACAGAATGGGCAGTAAGGTGTAGGTCTGTTCTTATTGGATGTATTCACTTGTGTAGGTAAAACGTCTCTCTCCACTGCCTCTCTGGATCCATGTAGCACAGTAGTGGTCCACCTCTTTTGCCGAGGCTCCTGACTAGGCCCTTGTTTCTCCTTAGTGTTCCTCACTGTTGATGAACCATCATATTCCTGGCACCATGACTCATATTGCAGCCAGTCAGAAAGATCAGTGAGAGTATAGGTTGTGCCTGGATAGTGGAACCTGCTGCGTCTGAACTCAGCCCTCATCTCTGATGGTAACTTGCTTAGCAGGCGTGCTATGCGAGATCCGCACTGTAGCTCTATTTCTCCTGGGGGACCAAGGGATTTAAGCATGCCCACAAGAGCTTGGACTTGTAGGGCAAACTTCTCGAAGGAAGCCTGATCACCACGTTGTATATCAGGTGAGTCCAGAACACTGGCTATTTTATTCAATGCCATCTGATGAGGCTGGCCAAACTTCAAATCAAGAGCCGTCATGGTATCACTGTAAGGTCTGAGGGAGTTCAGATATGAATCAGCTATCAATTTTGCCTCCTCCAACTTCAAGTGATCCACTAGAATTTGGTATTTAAAGAGCTCTGTCCCATCTGGGGGCAATAGATTCTCTAAAGCTATCTTCATCCTAGCGAACCCACTCGGGTATCTACGACAGAAGTAGGGTATCGAGGGCATCGGACCTCAGTATGTCGGCTCAGAAGGTGGAGGAATCGAGTGCCGAGGATCAGGGACAGTTCTTGCGTGGGCTCTCATCGGCAGGTATGACTGTGGGATTGCTGCAGGTTCACCTTGAATGTAGCCCTTGTACTGCTCTGAATTATATGCTGAACTAGTTCGAATAGGTGGCTGAGGATGTGAGTGTTGTTAATGACTCGAATGATCTGGAATCATCTTGCTTGTCTTTGCTGTCGGGTGGGCATGTTTAATGAGAGGAGGACTGTGTGAATGTGCAACAATAGCTGTATTCTTACTAATAGCTGCTTGTTTTAGAACTTGAAGCTCACTCATCATCTTGTCTAGAAGATCGACAATGGGCTCGTTACTGGCATACTGGGGTTGTGGGTCCCCTGTCTCTGGCCATGGCGGAGGATCAGGGCAGTCTGTATCATCATACTCATCTGCCTGCATGTCAGGAATCAGCTCTTCACAAGGTGGAGGTGGTCTAAATGGGCTGCGATCAGATTCATGCGGATCCAATATTTTAGACTGGGAGTGCATTATGGCTGGTGGAGTAGTGTGCTTTAGGTGCTTCTCTGCAAGAAGTCTTAACTCAGATCTGGCCTCTCGGATTTCGGCTAAAGTGGCGTTCAGGGGCTCATCTCTACTGTGCTGAATGTCTTTCTGGGAAGCTGGAGATAAGTAGTACTGTACTGACGACCAACTACTTGGAGTAGGTAGTCTGCTTTTTCCGGCCTGCGCTCTGTCGGTATCCTCATCCTTCCTCTTGATCACTTAACTCCTCTTCTTGCCCATGTCTACTGGTTATTGGTTCAGATAACTGTCTTTTTGGCAGCACAAAACCCATCTCGTACTCATCATAATGATGTGGGGGGGGGGTGTCTGATGTATTGGTCTGGTTGAAGCTCTTTCGTACATCTTCTACAGAGAAATCACCACATCCAGCTCGAAGGACCAAATTGTAGGTGAGACTTAGAAGGACTGTATTTTAGTTCTAGAACTGGGTCGTACTTGTGTGGTAATCACTCTTGGGTGTTGGCCAGGACACAGTAACCAGACCAATAGCTGAGTTATGAATGTTTAATGAACAGTTCAAGCAGGCATGGGCAAACAGTTTATAATTTGTTGCAGGTTATGTACTTATATGAGTGTGGTTTATATGGCATTGACGCACACAATCTGCTAGATTAAATCCCAGAACAGCCGGAATACTCATGCACATGCAAGTGGATTTTATCTCTAAGTTACTTGTAGAACAAAGGATAATCTCAAACCCAGACCATCTCTGAGCCGTCATGTGTTGTGTTTGAAGGTTCTGTAGCACTTGTTTAACCTGATGTGGAGAATACAAAATCAAAGGATGAGAGAGAACAATTTTCTCAGCATTTTTTACCATCACCGCACAGGCGGCCACAGCCCTGAGACAGGCAGGCACACCTTGCCACAGCATCTAAAGTTTTAGATAAGAAAGCACATGGTCTCATCCCCCCCCCCCCCCCATGCTCCTGTGCCAACACAGCAGAAGCGGTGCCCCCCATGCTCACATGTGTAGATGGAATGGTTTTTAATAGTTAGGCAGGCCCAGCTCTGGAGTGGAGCATAGGGCCTTTTTTAGTTCCTTGTATGCCTCAATCATGTCAGCAGTCCATGTCAGAGGCTGGTGGAGCGGATCATTGTGTGAGATGGCTGTCCTGATGCGTTTGTCGTAGAAAGAGCAGTCAGGAATCCACTGACGACAGGAGTTGACCAGTCCCAGGAAAGCCATGAGAGCATGTTTAGTGCTGGGACGTTTAGTGTCGAGAATAACCTGGATTCGTTCCTTTGAGAGCCTCTTTTGGCCTTGGGAGAGTTCAAAACCCAGGTATCTTACAGTGTCTCGGCAAAACTGTAACTTAGTCTTTGGTACATTGAAACCCTTCTGTGCCAGGTGTTTCAGGAGACAGATGGTGACTTCTTCACAGACAGCAGGCGAAGTGGCGGACACCAGTTAATCATCTGCGTACAATAGGACAACAGAATCAGTGGGGAGAGTTAGATCAGAAGTGCATATCTTACTACAGCTGAAAAAACAGCCAGCGAGTCAATAAAACCTTGCGGAAGACGAGACCAGGTGAACTGTTGACCCCTGTGGGTGAAGGCGAACAACGGCTGTGTCTGCTCTTCCACAGGAACACTGAAGAAGGCAGAGCAAAGGTCAATAATAGAGAAATGCAAATTATGACAAGGTATAGAGGAGACAATGGACAGCACATCAGGCACAACAGGCGCAACAGGGTTAATTATGTAATTTATTTTTCTCAAATCTTGTGTAAATCTCCACGTACTATCACGTTTCGGTACTGGATTAACAGGTGTTAATCCAGTACAATTTACACATGGTTTAACGACACCCTGCTTGAGCAGTGAGCTTAAAATTCATCTACTCCCGAGGCATTGGCCTAGGAGTGGATATTGTTTGATGTAAACCGGTTGTGGGTGTTTCAATTTAGCTGGATAAGGAACGCAGTGTACTAACCCCAACTCATCCTTGTGTTCAGCCCACAGACTGCTTGATACACATTCAAGGACAGCAGGAAGAGAGCTGTTCTGTGAAGAGAGGAAGCAATTATTTACACGCATATTTGTGAGGTGGGAGAAAGGAACTGAATCGGGCACTTCAACAGTGAGTTTTGCGCCAGAAAAAGCCAAGGATGTGTAGTCTGCTCATTAAATCACGTCCAGATTAAAAGGACAATCAGGCATACAGACAAAATGGTGAGAGAAATTAATTCCCTTGTCTGAAGGACATGTTACAGTTAACTGAGGAGTGAAATAATTTTGTTGAGCAACCCCTTCAATTCCCACAGAACTGATACATTTATTCATGAGCGGTCCCTCATAAGCACGACCCAAAGATGACATTGTAGCTCTCGTATCCACCAAAAAAGAGTATGCGGAACCATCTACACACAATTCTATAAAGTGCAACACATTAGCCTGAGTTGACTCGAAAGTACAAAGTAACATCGCGGGGCTGGAACTCTGCGGGCATCCCCATGCATCATATACTCCCACCTGCATCCCTGAGAAGGGATTTGGTCTATATTCCTGTGGTAGTTGTTGTTGCTGCACACGCTGCAGCGGCCGCTGGGAAGAATTAGGAGAAAACACCTTATTAGCATCATGCCACTGACCATCATTCAATTGGTTATACACATTTGGTCCGCCGAATCCCTCATCTCGGGCCTTCGAGCGACCTTCACATGCCCAATGACCTTCTTTATTACAATAATAACAGATACCAGATCTACGGAGTGCACTCAGACCCTGCAGGCCTCCTCTACCTCTTCCACAGCTTCCTCGGCCTCCTCTACTTCCCCCTTTTCCACCTCTGTATCCTTCACTCTCCACAAACAGACATGCCACTTGTTTGCTTTCTAAAATACCACCACCTTGCATTGTTCTCACACGCTCGCCTAATCTTTTAATAGTCATTGTAGAACGAATTGAAATTGACAATTATTCAAAAATGTGGTAAGGAAAAGTGGGTTAGGGTTTGCCTCAGACAGGGGCATACCAACCAAAAACGGTCCAGGTCTCTTGGAACCTCTTGCGAAACTTGGACGTTGTCTAGGTCTTTTCTTGTCTACAATTAGTTACCTGTAACAGATCCTGACTAGCTTGTTGATGTGCAAGAAGATAAGTAGTTAGCTCATCTTTTAATGTTTTCATAGCCTCATTAGAATATCCCCAAAGAAAGTCATATTCCTTCTTTTTTCGTCGTCGTCCACCGTCTATGTCTTAAAATTTTCCGCTACAGCCCATTTGTCTGTTTCAGGGTTTAAGCATTTTACTGTCTTTAACAATTGCAAAATAAAGCGATAGTCCGCATCCAGATGACAATGCCTGGAACCCTTTATCAGCATATCAACAAAATGCAAAGATTTGTTGGGAGAAGGGAGCACCTTAATAATGTCCTTCAATGTGCTAACGGATGGTGGAAGGATTTTTGGACCTTTTGGTCCCATGGAGAAAACAAACGCAGTGTTTTCTTGTCGAGGTTTGGGGTAAGACCTCTCATCCGGACCTTAGTCGATCGGGATATCATCATACTTACCATCAGTATCCTCGGGATCATCCGAAAGAGGGCTGTCAGGAGTTGTCAGGAGGCTGTCCCAACAATCTTTTGGGAGTCTTTCCCTTTCCTGAGGAACACCCTTCCAGCGGTGTTCCTCAGGGCACGCGTTTGTGGGTATGTGGGAGACAGGCACAAATGGGCAGCTCACAAAAGGTTTTCAAATAAGTAGTTGTGGTCTTATTACCCATTTTATAAATGTGAATTAACCCGCGACAGAAATAACCAATATCTTTAACAAACAACACACAAAGACAACAAGTAGCGGGCAACAGAATACAGCTTCCACACTTATGCTTCAGTTCAAGGAACCTTTCAGAAGCGAGCGTGCGCTATACTGGCATAAAAGCCACAAGACAATCCTCCCCCTTATGTGGTCCTGATACCAAAAACCAGGGAACCGTGCTTGTTCTACTGTTGTAGAGAAAAATAAAAAGCAGCACTTTTTAGTGGTATCCTGGACGAGCCCCCAGATTGTAAGGATTTCTTGTTTTTTGGTCGACCCTCTTTGGTCTACTCAGTGTTCCGCCCATATTCTCAGGCAATCCCTCAATGAAACACACAAGTCAGTGCTCAGTGAGATGTTTAAAGTTTATTGTGGAAGACAGAAGTATATATATGCACACACAAAAAGCACCAAAAAGGAGGGTGCAGGAGCGGTTACATCTGGTCTGGAATGTTTTTAAAAGATAACGTGGAGAAGAACAGTTTTTGGGAACAGTTCTGCAATTATGAGCCTCCAACGGTTTTACGACCCTGAACATAGATTATACAAAGAGATGTATTTGTAGATAGAGCAGTGTGGCGAGGTGACCCTAAAGATAGATTATATACTAAGGAAAGGGTATGTTGATAGCGTAGCTTGTCAAGGTCAAAGAAAGAAAACACTTTGTTCTCATGCACACAGAGTATCATGAAACACACTAAAATGAAATATTCCTTACAACCTGTAAATGCATCACACCTCATAGAGCACTATAACTTGGCTTGCTATGACTAAAGACCTGACAAGAATAATTCACATAAGTACTACTACTTGCAGCCTATGTTTCAATGAATCACAGTAGATACACGGGATGGGGGGGAAATCGATTCAGTGATACTTTTGTGTGGCAATTCATATATCGCCACATTGACTCCAGAAAATCTTTTTTTTTTTTTAAGTCAATTTTATTTTATATACACACACACATTCACAAACTATGGGCAATCTGGGCACACCAATTAGCCTAATCTGCATGTCTTTGGACAGTAGAAGGAAACCCACCAAGTACAGGGAGAACATGCAAACCTCTATGCACACAGATCAGAATTAATGGAACCCATGACACTGGAGGTTCAAGGCGATAGTGCTAACCACTACAACATTATGCTGATTAATTGCATTTTTAAGTCCATTTGCGATTAAAATTTTGGGTTTGAGCTCCATCTTGTGGCTGGAGCTGAGTGTCGTCTGTCGATTAATCATCCTGGGTAGTTGACTCAACAGTGGATTATACACAGCTGATGCAACAGTGATCATGATTTCAAACTTTAACCTCACAAAATAATTATCAACTCAGTAGTTAGCCATAAAGGGGAAAATGATTCGATTTTTTATTTGTCAGCTATAAATACATTTTCTATATATATATTTCTCTCTCTCTCTCTCTCTCTCATATATATAGCACACATGTCTCTGGGTCAATTTCAGACATCCTTGATACTTCCACATGTAGTCCTCGACTTACAAACGAGTTTCGTTCCAGGAGCATGTTCGTAAGTACAATTTGTTCTCAAGTCCGACAAAGTGAGACTTGCATGCCTTTGACACGAATATACAATGTAAAGCATATCAATCAACTTGACTAAATCTGTCCCCTTTGCCCACACGGCCATCATGTGTCCAAAAACCATAATCACGGTTAAGTAAATGAATCTCACAGTGAACCAGACTACCTGTATAAGCATTTCGCTGCACATCATACTGTGTATGGTTGTGTATGTGACAAATAAAATTTGAATTTGATTTGAATTTGAACTCAACCATAGGCTACAATACTCACCGTGGTTTACTACAGACATTACCAAAGACACTCCCATAGTGGGCAGATGTTCCACTGTATAATTTGGTTTAGTGTTTGCATGCATTAGCACCTACTATTTATCAATATGGCCAGATCTCCAGATGTTTTGTACAGGAATGAACTATTCATCAGTCATCTCACCAGCCATCATATCTTCAGCAGCTGTTTAACAGTTTTAAACAAAAATGAGAAACTTCGCACTGCTTTATTGAATATATTTATTTTATACCAGTCTGATTAAACATTCAGATTTTGTATTGCGGAAGCTACCGTTTCCCTGTACTTTGACATGGGCATACCTTCATTTACTCTTCATTAAAAGAAAACTTAGGTGACTTGTGATGTCATGTCATACAAGAACCGGTAATGAAAGGGAACACCTATTACCTAATCCAAACACGGCCATTATGGACAGCAGTACAATCAGAGTTTCAGCATGGCGTTTAGATGAAGTGCTCTTAGTATACTTCACCAGCAAGTGACATAACAGTATGTGAGAGATGAACAAAGCTCAATGAAGACACCAGTATAAAGAATAACCATTTGGTAAAGGTAAAGCCCTGAATGATGCCCATTATTATGTAAAGTTTCACAAATTAGTTGTTTTGACATCAGGGATAGAATATTTAGTGAATGCTGCCACCCTTTAATGATTTACAGGTGATTTTTCCTAGCTTGGTCATCAAATCTTTCTTGTTCCACTGAGCTATATAGTCATCTGAGATCTTCAGGTCCACCTAAGGAGATACAGACAGACGTGTAAAAACTCAGTATCCTGCCCACCATTCTCAACACAGGGACATATGTTGCTTTAAAGTTCACTTTCACATACCTGGATCTTTTCAAACACCTTCTTCTTTGGCTTGAGTTCATCATCTGGTGTCCCTGAAGAATATCCATCTACGAAGACACGGTCTCCTGGTGCTGATCCTTCAGGTGGATCCAAAGGCTCTAGTCTTTTGGGCTCACCGTCACTGTTGCATAAAATGTAGCGCACAGTACTTTATACATTTAAATTGAGTCCATAAAAATGCGAGCCAAAAACCACGGTCCTCATTACATCCAGATTTTTTTCTGAAAACTTGAACTGCATCGGCTTGTTCGAACCTACAGTATATATGGCTGATACTCACATTGATGCACAGAGCAGCATAGCCTGAGACTCGATCCCCCGCATCTTCTGAGGCTTCAAGTTGCACAGCACTACAACAAGTCGGTCCTGTAGCTCCTCCTGGGGGACGTAAGCCACCAGCCCACTCACGACAGTCCGAGGCTGCTCTTCTCCAACATCTATCTTTTCTAAGTAAAGGGTGTCTGCCTCGGGATGCTGTAAGAGTTGAAGATGAGCATTGAGATGCAATATACCATTAAAAATGACCATTGTGCTTCTTAATGAACATTCAATACTCAGTGAAACTGTTATAATTAAAGCTGGAAATCAAAGACTGAAATATATCTGACAAACCTTTCCTACACTGATCACTTTTCCCACTCGGAGGTCAAGTCTGGACGGGATGATCTCGTCCTCATCTTCTGCCTTTTTGGGGTTCCCTTTTGCTGCACTCTCTATTAACAGTTGTAAACTCTCCATCAGGGTGAACAATGAACTTTTTTGTGTTAACTACACCTTTGTTTTTTATTATACTTACTGGTTGTGGAGGGATAAGCTGTACTGGTTAGTTTCTTCAACTCTGGTGTCTCAAACTTTTTCCTGATGGGATCCAGAAGCTTGTTCAGCGCCACCTCTACTGACGCCTTTAAATCACCAGGATGGATTTTCTATGGATCAAATGTTCAATATTGGGTTACAGCACACACACCAAGCACAATATGCATTCACCTTCAAATATAATATAATATAAATGACAACAAAAGTACTAACTGGACAGCAATAACACTTGAGAGTAAATAACGAAGCTCACAAATGTCTGCCACTATGCAACTATGGACACAGTTGTCCACATGGTCATACTTCATCTTACATTACCTACTACATTGTACATAGATTGTTTAAAAAGGCACTCATTAGGACCCAAACACTATGACATATGTCCTATATCGTCATAGTGTGTGTGTGGGCCCTCTTATTCTTCTAAGGATTAAAAAAAAATTTCTACCATCTATGGCTTTATGGGGTCTAATTATATTGGGTGACATCACACTGTGATGCTTTTTTTTCCAGCATCTGCAGCTTTATATTGGTCTTAACATAAATACCCCCCTATTCTACAATTATGTCATCAGGGTATTGCTATGTCAGTTTTATCCAGGGTGGGGCGACGTGGCCAGGTGCTTGGGCCCGCTCATCGTTGCTTGCAAGTATATTTCTATACTAAAATTATCCTTAAAAAGTTTCTACAGACATAAATCTTACAGAAACATACAAAACCGCAAAAAAATTAGGAACTCCACCTACCTCCTCGGCGAAGTCTTTCTCTACTTCATCAAATGATGTGTAAACTTTATTCCCGCCCCATTTAGGATCTCGTTTAATCACGAATTCTAGGAAAGATCAATAATGAGCCATTTTACTGCAGATTTTATTTTATTTAAACTTTTTTAACCCCCCAACATCATGACTTCACTCACCGGAATGCAGTGGGAAGAGGACATGCTTGACAAAAGCTAGGACTCCATTGTTTTGGATATTGCCAGGTTCACAGAAGGCCTTCTTCAGTTTCTTCTTTACCTCCTCTTTCTTATCAAGAAGGTCTATCTTGGATTCCTGAAATTACAAAAGTGAAATACTTCTACTACTACAATGATCCTGGGAGATCGACGGTACTCGGGTCTCGGACCTCCTGTTATGGCTTTAGTTACACTTGTCTGCAGCTCACCTCTTCAGAAGAGCTCATCTTGGTTCCAGTTAGGCCGGGCACCATGGGGTTCATCAAGTGGATTCGTTTAGCATAACCTAGAGAGGGAAGGTACTGCAGGA
>JAAGKR010012431.1:0-16513 GCA_011419295.1 Clarias macrocephalus
TGAAGGTGGTTATAATTAAAGAAATGAGAGACCAATGAAGTAAAAGTGGTTTAAAATAATTTGTAAATATTCACCAAACCTTGCATAGTGCCAGGAAAAAAACGTTTTATAAGGCTTGTTGTATTAAGAGACAGTTGTCTTGTTAGTAGTCAGTCTCTGCTCTTAAAAGGAGGATGTAACTTAAAATTTAAATTCTGTACTTTTTTTTCTACATAATTGTTTTTCTTCCCATTAATAAAGGCATGCCAGAAAAATCTTATTGTGCAATTGTTTCTGTACATTTAGTTATATATACCTATCAAGTTGTAACTGGAACGCAAGTACTTTAATGTTAAGTTTCTAGGAAATTTCTAAGAATGTGCAATAAATATTGAACTACAAATGTCAACACTAAGTTTAAAAATGAATTAATAAAGGGTGGTTGATTTTTCCATGTGACTTACTCAGTTTCTGTCTTACAAATATGCATTTTAGCCATATCTTATTTGTTTGTAAAAATTGTCCCCACATTATTCACAAGTACCTACGCTGTAGAAATACCAGAATGTTGTGTGTGTGTATTAGCTGGTCCTCATAAGTTTGGTGTACCTGAAATTGTCCCCACATTCGGTAGAAATGTCAGGTGGCTTTTAACAATGTTTTTCCTTAAATTCAAAGTGATAGCTGCCTTCAGGGATTTTTTTGAAACATAAATCTGTTGTCCATTTGCTTCTAAACCCTCTAGAAATACGAGTCCCCACATTCAGGAATCCAGCGTGTAGTCCCCAAAAACTGTTTGTACAAGTATGTGTGTGTGTGTATGTGAGTGTATGTGTGAGTGTGAGTGTGTGTGTGTGTATGTGTGAGTGTGAGTGTGTGTGTGTGTATGTGAGTGTATGTGTGAGTGTGTGTGTGTGCCGGATTGGCTTTCACATGGCAGTGTAAGGTTGGGAGTGTGCACGAGCGCTGAAAGGGTTACTGTTTCTGCGAGCTCGCGTTCTATTCTGCATGCGCCAGAGAGAGCGGCTGAGTGGCGCCGGCGCGTCAAGCACGCACACACACACACACACACTCAGAGACAGAGAGTCCAAAACACTCGAGACATCATCAAGAAAAGGAGCTGACAGCAAGGAGAACAACAAGCTCCTGCACGCAGCCATGCACACACACACACACACACACACACACACACACACATACACAGAGCTTGTTTATATATAATAAACTGTCTTCGCGCTTAACGCGTAAATGACAGCTACTTAGCTGAGACAGGGAGGAATATGAAGCGCGCGGGTCTGGCATGCCGTGACGCGCGAGCGCTGAGAGTCGCCTTACCTCACTGCTCTAACCACTCTCTCTCTCTCTCTCTCTCTCTCTAAGTGTGTGTGTGTGTCTCTCTCTCTCTCTCTCTCTCTCTTTCTCCCTCTCTCTAAGTCTGTGTGTGTGTGTGTGTGTGTGTGTCTCTCTCTCTCTCTCTCATTAACAGTCTGGTAGCGTCACCGACAGTTTCACAGCCTTTGTAGGATAACACAGACTGAGGTCATGTCCCAATCCTGCCAGTGTGGCACTGTACAGTGTGCACTACAGCGGTGTACTGTGTGTCACTCTTATCTATTCTGATGTGAACAGAATAGTAGAGCTACATACATGCTGCATGCTGCCACAGTCCATACTGTGAAAAGTGTGCTGTATACATATATACTCTTTCTGCACACTGCCATACATAATCTACTAAACACCAGTCCAAAAGAGAACGGTAGAACGGGAGACGAGACAGAGCGAATTTTGGGGATATGACCTCACGAGAAAGAGAGAGAGAGCGCGAAGGTATAGTGAATACAACCTCACAGAGAGAGAGAGAGAGAGAGAGAGAGAGAGAAAGTATAGTGAATACAACCTCACAGAGAGAGAGAGAGAGAGAGAGAGAGAAAGTATAGGGGATACAACCTCACAGAGAGAGAGAGAGAGAGAGAGAGAGAAAGTATAGGGGATACAACCTCACAGAGAGAGAGAGAGAGAGAGAGAGAGAAAGTATAGGGGATACAACCTCACAGAGAGAGAGAGAGAGTGGGTATAGAGGGTATGACCTCACCAAGAGAGAGCAGATTTAGGGGATATGAATTCACAGAGAGAGAGAGAGAGAGAGAGAGAGAGAGAGAGAGAGAGAGAGTATAGGGGATACAACCTCATTAAAATAGAGGGAGTATAGGGATTTGGACCTGACTGAGAGAGAGCAGGTTATCCCCTATACCCGCTCTCTCTCTCAGTTAAGTCCTCGTCCTACGACGTGAGAGGGCGGGTATAGGGCATAGGTATATAGAGCAGATGGATAAATATAATATAATATAATATAATATAATATAATATAATATAATATAATATAATATAATATAATGTGCAGTATCTCTTTGTGGGGTCAGTGGTGGTAGTGAGGAGGGGGGGGGGGGGCATAGGGAATGCAATCTCACCAAGAGGGACTGGGTATAAGTGATATGACCTCACACCTCACCAAGAGTGAGAAGATATAGGGAATACAACCTTGCCAAGAGAGAACATATACACAGTCTTATGCAAAAGTTCACCCCTTGATAAATAACAGATTTTGGTGAACAAGATGTTAACACAGTCTCTCTTGGAAATGGAAAAAATGCAGAATATTTTCATCAAATATTGATGCATACTTACTTCTTATGCCATAAATTAAACAATAAAAAAAATAAAACAATTAAAAATAAATAAAAACATTTTATGGCACTGTGCAAAAGTTTGGGCACCCTAAGAGTTCCTGAGTCTCAGATTCTTTTTACAAGGTTTCAGACCTTAATCAGCTCATTGAATCTGATGCATGGCAACAGCTGTCATTAGTAAATGCCAATTTCAAAGCTTTACAAATACTTTGACTCTTCAAACCTTGTGCGCACACTTGCGGGCAATCAACAACCCTGGGTTCCTCTAAGCAGTTGTGTAAGACTGAAATTAAAGTCATTGATGCCCACAATGCAGGAGAAGCTACAAGAAGATAGCAAAGCGTCGTCAGCTTGCAGTTTCCAGTGAGAAATGTAATTAAGAGATGCAGTTCAGGAGAACTGTGGAGGTCAAGATGAGATCTGGAAGACCAAGAAAACTCTGGGAGAGAACTGCTCATATGCTGGTCAGAAAGACAAATCAAAACCCCCATTTGACTGCAAAAAACCTGCAGGAAGATTCAGCAGACTCAGGAGTGGTGGTGCACCGTTCCACAAGACCTTAATGGAAGAGTCAGCAGAAGAAAACCTCACCTGCGTCCTATCATAAAATCCAGCATCAGAAGTCTGTAACAGAACATCTACAGGAGCCTGATGCGTTTTGGAAACAAGTGATGTGGACTGATGAAGATAAAACTCTTTGGCCACAATCAGCAAAAGCATGTTTGGAGAAAAAAAGGAGCAGCATTTCATGAAAAGAACACCTCACCAACTATTAAGCACGGGGGAGGATCTATCACGCTTTGGGGTTGTGTTGCAGCCAGTGGCACAGGAAACACTGCACGGGTGGAGGGAAGAATGGAGTCCACTAAATACCAGTAAATTCTGGAAGCAAACATCCACCATCTGTAAAAAAGCTGAAAAGAGGAGCTTCTACAACAGGACAATGATCCTAAACATACCCCGAAATCCACTATGGAAAACCTCAAGAGACGCAAGCTGAAGGTGTTGGAACGGCCATCACAGTCCCCTGATTTAAACATCATTGAACATTTGTGGATAGATCTTAAAGAGCTGTGCAGGCAAGACCACCAAAGAATATTACAGAACTAGAAGCCTTTGCGAGGAAGAATGGGAGAAAATCCCAAGTACAAGAACTGAAAGACTTTTAGCGGCTATAAAAAGCGTTTGCAGGCTGTGATATCTGACATAGGAGGCGTTACTGAGTACTGATTATGTAGGGTGCCCAAACTTTTGCACAGTGCCACAATAATGTTTTTAATTGAAAAGATGTTAAAAACATTATTGTGGCACTGTGCAAAAGTTTGGGCACCCTACATAATCAGTATCAGAACACTAAAATAACACATCCTAGATCTGAATGAATGAAATATTCTTATTAAATACTTAAATGTTGTTTTCATAGTTGAATGTGCTGATAACAAAATCACACAAAAAATGATAAATGGAAATCAAATTTATTAACCCATGGAGATCTGGATTTGAAGTGGAAAAACACACTACAGGCTGATCCAACTTTGATGTAATGTCCTTAAAACAAGTCAAAATGAGGCTCAGTAGTGTGTGTGTGTGTGTGTGTGTGTGTGTGTGTGTGTGTGTGTGTGTGTGTGTGTGTGTGTGTGTGTGGCCTCCACGTGCCTGTATGACCTCCCTACAATGCCTGGGCCTGCTCCTGATGAGGTGGCAGATGGTCTCCTGAGGGATCTCCTCCCAGACCTGGACTAAAGCATTAGTCAACTCCTGGACAGTCTGTGGTGCAACGTGGCGTTGGTGGATGGAGAGGAACATGATGTCCCAGATGTGCTCGATTGGATTCAGGTCTAGGGAAAAGGCGGGCCAGTCCATAGCATCATTGCCTTCGTCTTGCAGGAACTGCTGACACACTCCATCCACATGAGGTCTTGCATTATCTTGCATTAGGAGGAACCCAAGGCCAACCGCACCGCCATATGGTCTCACAAGAGGTCTGAGGATCTCATCTCGGTACCTAATGGCAGTCAGGCTACCTCTGGCGAGCACATGGAGGGCTGCAAGGCCCTCCAAAGAAATGCCACCCCACACCATTACTGACCCACTGCCAAACCGGTCATGCTGGAGGATGTTGCAGGCAGCAGAACGTTCTCCAGGGCATCTCCAGACTCTGTCACATCTGTCACATATGCTCAGTGTGAACCTGTTTTCATCTGTTAAGAGCCCAGGGCGCCAGTAGAGAATTTGCCAATCTTGATGCTCTCTGGCAAATGCCAAACGTCCTGCACAATGTAAGCACAAACCCCACCTGTGGACCCTCATACCACCCTCATGGAGTCTGTTTCTGTCTGTTTCTGAGTGTTCCTCAAGACAAGCAAAGATTTTTAATAAATTTTGACTTGACTTGAACAAGTCTTGGTTTACGAGTGCCGAGTATCATGTATCATTAATGCCCTTCTTGTTTTAACGCCGAGTGTCACGTGATCTCAACTGAGCCAATGGTTTTTTTCTCTCTTGCGCTTCGGAATTGTGGGTAATCGTCTCCCCTGCTGGGTCTTTACTGCTCGTCTCTCACTGGTATAATCAACCAGTGGGCACAAATGTACTGTTTACTATAACACTGTCACCACGTGTGTGCGTAAAAAAATTTTTATTTTGTGTCTGTATGCGTGTGTGTGTAAAACATCTAAAGCAAAAGCAAGTCTTATTAGAGAGATGAAAGATCCGTTTTGTCTCTCTGTATCAGCCTGCTCTTTGTGTCTGTGTGCACGCGCATCCTTGGACACCGTGCCCTTTCACACACACATACACACACGGAGACCCCCCCCCCCCCCCTACTTTCGCCTTCACACACACACACACACTCTCGGCTCTACACCGAAACACTGCACTATCGCGATTCTTTTCAAAGGTAAAGTGCAGGTTCATTTGCTTTGTTTTTACCTTACAACAGTGATTCCGTTAGTCTGCGCTCAGTCGAGTGTCATTAGAGAGATTTCTTGTTTATTTTCCTGATAAAACAGCGTTTCTGCTGTGTGTGCGCATGTGTGTAGAGAGCAAGCACAAGGTTAACTGTGTAAGAAGAGTGAGAGGGGAGGGGCTCCTTACTTTAGCTTCACAAACACACACACACACACACACTCACACACACATACGCAGCGCCTGCGCACACAAACGGAAACACTTATTTGTCGGGATTTATGTTTACTTTTTTTAAAGGGAAAGTGCAGGTTAATTTGTTTTATTTTTATTTTATATTTTGTATAAATTATTTTTATGTTTAAATTTTTTTTGGCTGTGGAATGAATACTTTGAGTTTCCATTATTTCTTATAGAAAAATACGGTTTGGTTTACGAGTCTTTTGAAATATGAGCACGCTTCTAGAACGAATTATGTTTGTAATCCAAGGTTCCACTATATATATACACAGTTTATATATAAGGCCCTGGGTTGTTGTTCAGAGGACCTGTTGGGTCCTTGAGAATGACCCTTAACTTTATGTTTATCCCATACTACCCAGCCACTGCATGGTTCCAAGCTTTACAAAAAAAAAATCTGAAGTATTTCTTCTGATGATACAAAAATATTTAATAAAAATACATGGGGAGCCTGAATAATAAGTGTAGGATTAAAAGTACAGAGCTTCTCCTCAAAGATGATGACCTCTCTGTCAGGCTACATATGCTGCTCCTGAGCTGCCAGTGATCCAGACCACCTCTTTCTCTGGACTCGTCCTGATGTTCCTGTTCTGGTTGGAGATCTGGTCACATGGAGCCCCGTGTGGTCTGTCTGGGACGCGTGTGGTGACTGGGGACGGTTCCACTTCACCATGAAGACGCTCCGGTCCTCGGCTGATACAGGCAGCTGTTCTCTGAGGACTCGTGACTGCAGTCTCTCGATAGTTCAGGACTGGAGTTTCCTACAGTCTACCTGAGTCTCCAATAACCAACTGGACTCCATATGAACTTAAACACGTCTCCTGTTCTACTGAACTTCCAGCCTCCTAACACACAGTATGAGGTCAGATCAATCCCTGCTCTCCGGTATCACCCAGATGAGGATGGGGTCCCTGGTGAGTCCGGTTCCGCTCAAGGTTTCTTCCTATTACCATCTCAGGGAGTTTTTCCCTCAGCACCGTCGCCCTCGGCTCGTTCATCAGGGACCATCTGATCATTCTGATTTACACACACTCACATGTCACATACATTTCCATAATTTTCTTTTGAAAAGCTGTGTAAAGCTGCTTTGTGAGAATGACAGTTTTTAAACTGGAAGTATTGAAAGCTGCACAATACTATACAAGTGCTATACTATGCTATACAAATAAAATTCTATTTGAATTGAATTCAATGATGATGTCATTAAGAGCCAGGGAGAAAACCAAAACTTGAGAGGCAAGGTCATAAGTGAAAAAGATGTTGCACAGCTTTCACTACTTCCAGTAAAATATTATATTGATAATATAAAATATATATTATTCAGGGTTTTTTTTTTTTAGTTAATTTTGTTTGTTCACATATTAGCATGCTTGTTCACTTGGACAGTTCATCCTGCACAGCTGTGTACAGCATGATTATTTAATGCATACTTCTACTTTACGGTGCTTATTTGGGTCCTGTTCATTGCACACTTAATCACTACACAGTGCGTATCTTTATATACATTATACACACTGCCTCTGCAAAAAAGAAAAAAGTTTGATTACCGTCTGAATTTAAATACGTGAATACTTAAGAGGCTGTGATTGTACAAACTAGATTGGATTTTGGAGTGATGGATAAAGGTCATGTGACCTGATGAGTCCAGACTGAGTCGAAGTGATGGGCGTGTCAGGGTGAGAAGGGAAGCGCATGAAGCGATGCTCCCATCATGCATAGTGTCCACTGTACAAGCCTCTGGAGACAGTGTTATGATCTGGGGTCGCTTCAGTCGCTCAGGTCGAGACTCAGCAACGTTATGTGGAGATAAAATGAAGTCACATGACCACCTGAATGTACTGAATCACCAGCACATCACATCTATGGAGGGTTTCTTCTTCTCTGACAGCACGACCATATTCCAGGACTCAGAGTGTGAGAGAGCGGCTCTGGGAGCTCTGGAAAGAGATAGATTTTGTGAGGTTGCATAAGGTTGGAGAAAAAAAATGACACGTTGAATGTATGCTGTAATCAAAAATAAAGGTGGTCCAGACATTATCTAAGTGTGTGATTTGTTTTTGAGCAAGCAGTTTACACAAGTCGGTGGCATGGTTTGCTTAGTGGTTAGCACTGTCGCCTTGCACCTACAGGGTCCAGGTTCGATTCCCGCCTCTGTTGTGCATGGAGTTTGTATGCTTTCCCCGTGCTTGGTGGGTTTCCTCCACATACTCAGTTTCTTCCCACAGTCCAAAGACATGCAGATTAGGCTAAATAGTGTTCCCAAATTGCCCGTAGGGTGTGAATGAGTGTGTGCCTTGTGATAGATTGGCACCCTGTCCAGGGTGTACCCCGCTTTGTGCCCTAAGTCTCTGGGAGGCTCCACCCCCGTGACCCTGTATACAGGATAAAGTGGTATAGATGATGAGTGAGTGAGTAAGAGTGAGTGTACACAAGTCAATGTCATTTATATTAATGCACTTGACAAGTATATAATCGCTGTTGTGGTACACTCACAGCTATTCCATATATTTATCTGTTTGCATACTCCAGTAGTGTATCCATGCATGCTCTATATTCCTCATCATAGGAGTATGTAGTAGTACTAGTGAACTAGGCGATCATGTGACTAACCGACAGCCAGGAGCCGCATTACCTTTCAGTCTGGAAGAGCGGTATTTGTTTTCTCTCCTTCACTGAGTCATTTTTGGATGGAGCTCCTGCTCGGATTCTCTCTCCCTCGCTCTGTTATATTAAGCTCGGCTTCTTAATCTCTCCTCCTCACACTCTCTCCCTGCACTCTTTCAGCAGTGACAGTGTTTGAAAGTGACTGCGTCATTATTTTACTGTTAATGTCAACACCGCTGTGCATGCACTAACTCTGTTTCCCCCACCCCATCCCCAAACGCACACACACACACACAGACACACACGACCAGTTGCCCTACAGCCTGACGACGCCGTGAAACAATGAATAACAGCCCCGCACTGGCGCTCGCTCCACGTGCAGCCTCGTAAATCAAACGTTCACCCTCTGAGACACTCTGTTTCATGCCCATGCAACTTTCCCCACACACCAACACACACACAACCACACACACACACACATGCACACACTGAGTCAACATGTTTTAAATGTAGACTGTACACGCTTTCAGACATTTGCACAAATATACCAATGAGATGTATGTAATGACACTCACGCATAAACACATTCAAATCACTGTACCCATGAGCATCTTTCCTAAATCACCCTGTACACACTACATTATTGCACTACACACCTTGGAAGAGACTAAAGAATGTAGAGCAGGGAGTGAGTACTAAGCACAAAGTGCTCTGCTGATTTGTATGTTAGGAGTGCACTAGAATTGAGTCACAGGTTACCTTGTTAACTGTTCCTGAAGATAGCCCCATGCATTTATGCAGAACTTTCAATCTGACCTGATCTTATTTAATTTCATTTTAATTTTTAGTTTATTTTTCCAAAATGGGAAAAGAAAATTCAAAAAACATACTCTGTCTTATTGGGAACAACTTTAAATTTTACATGTTCTTTTACTTTAATTCCTTTAATCAATTTACTTTGTACATGTGTGTGAGGAACATGCACAAACATTACATGTTACAGAGAAAATATTCTCAGATCCAGCGCTGCTAACAATTTGCACCAAGCCCCCCCCCCCTCCAGATAATAATAGAATTTTATGAATTAATTAGTTCATATCCAGTGAGATAAATATCTAAGAAAACCCTTGTTCTATCCAGCAACTTCAATAAACACGCACACACACACACACACACACACAAATGTACAATATCAACTTAATCAGAGAGGTTTTATTGCTAAACTGTGTCTCCAAGGCATTTGTGTTTACACTGATAGCTTTGTGCTCTGGTTTTGCTTTACGTCCGTCTCTACACTCAACACAAGTTACAACAATAAATAAGAACTTGACACATTCTGTTTACTAAAATACTATTCCATTTTTTTCAACAACAAAATACTTAATTCACACTTAAAATATAGAATTTCATCCTTAATGTTCGATTTTATAATCAATCTTGTTATTATTAATATATTTATTATTATTACTGATTATTACTAGAATATAAAAGCTGTAGGCAGCATGGCAGTGAGTCAGTCAGTCAGTTAAAGCACTTCCGGGACAAGAGCACTTCCGGAAACGTTCTCCACTGTGCGCGCGTGGTCCTGCTCATTTAACACAACAACAACAACAACAAACAACAACAACAATAATAATAAAAATAATAAAAATAACAATAGTAGCTGCATCCTTTCCTTCTTTTTCTCTTTAAATATGTACATGTATATTATTTTTATTTTATTTTAAAATCAAAATGCTATATATAAAAAAATAGATTCGCTATATGGCGCCTCACACACACACACACACACACACACACACACGTTTCAGTTCGCGAGAACACAGTGCAACATTAAAATTATTATACCTATCAGGTTTATAATTGCTATGATTTATTGTTTGTGATCCGGAGAGCGCGCTCGAGTCCGTGCGCCTGCTCGGAGCTGTCGCGCGCGTGATGGCGCGCACACACGCACATTTTGTCGCACCGTCTGTTTCTCTCCGCTTCTCATTATTGTATTATAGCAGTCGCTCTCTCTCTCTCACACACACACACACACACACACATACACCGCCTCAGCAGGAGCACTTGCACTCGGAGATGATGGGGTAGTGCACGGGGATCCAGGTGCAGTATTTCTGGGGCAGGAAGCCCTGGCAGTACCAGCGCAGGAATGTCTTGGTGACGGACTTGGCCGGTTTACAGAACATGCCCTCGGGGAGGGAACACGAGCGCTCGCTGAAGCAGTGGCCCTCTCTGACGTAGCGCGGCCAGAAGCGCACCCCGAGGTCCTTCCACACGTACACGACGGGGCAGTGCGTGTGCGTCCACAGCCACTGCAGGAACTTCCGCCGCGCCTTCTTGCCCATCTTAACCCGCAGCCCGTACGGCGTCTGCGTCAGGTCCAGCCTCCGGATCTCGGGCGGCATGGCGCCGCTGGGCGCGTGCGCGGGTGAGCCAGTGCTGGCGGTGGCGGCGCCGGTGGTGTTGGTGACGGGGAGCTGCGCGGGCGCGCTCACTGACATGAAGTCGGCGTCGAAGCCGCTGCCCAGCTTCTTCATCAGCGCGCGCTCGGACACGTCCTGCTCGCGCGGGTCGT
This sequence comes from Clarias macrocephalus, assembly GCA_011419295.1. Lineage (NCBI taxonomy): Eukaryota > Metazoa > Chordata > Actinopteri > Siluriformes > Clariidae > Clarias > Clarias macrocephalus. The sequence continues at coordinate 10,999 of JAAGKR010012431.1, forward strand.
ACTCCGGGTCCGGGTCCTCCTTCAGGTCCTGTACCGGCAGGTGCTCGCTCGGGGAGGGTCGGAGCCTCAGGTAGCGATGAGCGGCGTCGGCGCCGCGGCGCGCGCACACCAGCAGCGCGAGTGTCAGCAGCGCGCACACGAAGAGCAGCGCGCGCGAGAGTCGCATGGCGAGTCAACCTCGGGAACGGACGACGTGAACGAGCAGGGGAGGGGGGGAGGGGGTTAATGACGCGCGCTCCCAGGTCCGCGCGAGTGCAGCATGAGTAACAGTCCGCGCGCGCACTCTCAGCCTTTGCTCTCTGTTACACCAAAGTTTCAGCAAATAATATATATTTAAGGAGGGGGGGCGATCAAGGAAATCCTCAGACACGCAGTTTAGAAGAAAAAACACACAAAGTTTAACTCGTGTTGTCTCGCGCTGCTCTCCTCCTCCTCTCCTCCTGCGCGCACGAGTCTCCCTCTGTTCAGTCGGTCACCATGGCGACAGGGGCGACTCTCTCTCTCTCTCTCCCTCAGAGACAGTCTCTGGCCCGGACACTTCCCACGCGCGTGCGGTGTGTGCACAGGGAGACCCGGATGTGTCCTGTCCTCGTGCCGGTGCGTTTTTAAATGTCACGAGAAAGAGAGAGAGAGAGTGTGTGTGCGTTTATTTTTACTCTCTCTCTCTCTCTCTCTCTCTCTCTCTCTCTCTCTCTCCCCCGGCTCCAGTCGGTCCCGCCGCCGCGGCGCTGCCCCCCACCCCACCCGGTTCCTCCTCCTTCCCCCGAGCGCGAGCGCTGTCTGTGGTATCTCTACAGGTCTTCAGCAGCTCAGCTCCAGCGCGCGGTGTGTGTGTGTGTGTGTGTGTGTGTGTGTGTATCCACTGGACTCCGTGCGCCTGTCCGCCGCGTGCTCTCTCTCTGTCTCTCTCTCTCTCGCTCTCTCTGTCCTCTCACGCGCTCTGCGGGGACATCACGTCATGTTTCCGCGCGCTTGCGATTTCCTTCTTATATCTTGTTATTTATTATTATTTTGTTGTTGTTTAAATCCCCGGTGTGTTCATCTCTCCGTCTCTCTCTCTACCCTCGTAGAGCGCGTGAGTGCGGGTGCGCGGTGATGGTGGTGCGCGCGGACATCTCGCGCTGTGCAGGAGCGCACGCAGTGTGTTAGAGATCTCCGCTCTCTACTCAAGTTAAATATCCCCCGCTATACGCCCCCCCCCCCCCAAAATAAACCCCCACTCCACCGCCAGCGGGGCCAGCCCACCAACACACACACACACACACACACACACACCGCGCGGACTTGACAGTTTTGGGATTTTCCATATTTCGCACATTCCAGGGCGTTAATGAGAAACTTTACGCTGTTCTTTATTCTCACCGCAACCGCGAGACTCAACATCATTTCTCCATCATTGGTGTGTGTGTGTGTGTGTGTGTGTGTGTGTGTTGTGTGGCAGATGTAAACGAGCGCACCGTTTATTATTTTAGACTTGAGTAAAACAGAGATCTGCTCATCCCCGCTGCGGTGTGTGTGTGTGTGTGTGCGCGCGCATGCGCGATGGGCGCACCATGCCTAGGTGTTCCATTTCAGGTTTGATTTCACGCGCTCAGGATTCTCCACCGGAGAGGGTGTCACGTGGTGCACGGACGAGGCGCGAGGTCGGAACGGGACAGCTCGTGCTCCAACTGGCCGCGTGCATAATCGGCACAGTATCCGTACTGAACCTGTATGTGTGTGTGTGTGTGTGTGTGTGTGTGTGTGAGAGAAAGAAAGAGAGAGGGAGAAAGGGCAGCGTGATTTCGCCCTACAGCCGCCAGAGGGTGTAACAACCGACGCGAGTTGAATTCTACAGTGAGGTCATTTATCTGTCCATCATCTCTACCATCATACATCCAGTGTAGGCTTATGGTGAGTCTGGAGCTTATCGTACACCTGGGACGGAGTTCCAATCCGTCTCCTGCACTATGGGGAGCAACCGATAGGAAACATCTCAGCCCGGTTTGGTAACAGCAAAGGTTGAGACCTCCACCCATGTGGGGTGTGTCCGAGGACACGCTCTCCCATATGCCCCACCCCTGTAATAAATCAGTCTGTTGTTCCAGTATGTCATTCCTGACATGGTGCTGCTGCATGCCTGAGATGCGGAGGATGGGTTGGGCACAACCAATGTCCAATGGGGCAGGGGTGTCTTTGCTTGCTAATTATATTAATTTAGGAACACAACAACTTTATCATGCTTTATAACCGTAATTTATATTTTTCCTCATAATCTTTATCATTAGTGTAAATATTAACAGAGGAGCCTCTGACATTGGGGTTGAGCCAGGGGGGCGCTCATCCTCAGCTTCCACACTGCAGGTTAGTGGACTGTCCATCCTCCCAGCTAACATAAAATGTTTAGACGCTATAATAAAATGAATGGACCCTAAACTGAAATGATTGGATACTAAAGTGAAATGATTAAACACTGTACTAAAATGACTGGATGCGAAACTGAAAGCATTGGACACTGAAATAAAATGATTGGACACTTAAGTGAAGTGATGAGGCAATTAACTGAAATGATTGAATATGAAACTAAAATGATTGGACTCCAAAATTAAATGATTGGACATTAAAATGAAATATTTCAACACTAAACTGAAATTATTAAACATGAACGTTAAATTATTGTATGCCAAACTGAAATGATTGGATGCTAAAGTTACATGATTGGATGCTAAAGCGAAATGATAAGACACAATATTAATACACTAATATTACACTAACTGAAATATTTACACACCAGACTATAATCATTGGAAACTATACTACAGTTTTTCTTGGTTGCTTTGGAGCATTTCTCAGATCAGAAAGTGAATTCTCAAAACTACTTGTTCAACCGCCACAGAATTTAGTCACTTGTGCACAACACATGAACATTTCTCACTGCTTTGATCAAATTGCAAATGCTACATTTTCACTAGTTTGCCATGTTGATCAAAAGATATTATATTAGTTTCATCTAAATAATCTTAACCTCCAAATCATTTCAGTATCAGTTCATTGCACAAGTCACTGAATGCAAAATAGTTAATCCAGATGTCAAAATCTCCAAGAAATAAAATTACTAATAAAAAAATAAAATAAAAACTGTTTTATGTAAATGTGTCTCGAATTGACACATTGTGCAGATGAAATTTGAATGTCATTGGCCAAAGAGTTACTGTTGACTTGCCAGGCCAGCGGGGAGGAAATATCACTATGTGTGCTGCTATTTCAGAGCATGGTGTTCTAAGTCTTATTCCCCTTATGGGCCCATACAATACACAGCATCTCCGCACCTTCCTAGAGACCCTCTATAGGGCTCTCATCCCTGATAGGGGACCATTTCAAGGTGATTCGGCGAAATATGTGATACTTTGGGATAATGTGAGTTTTCATCACTCAAACATCATCAGGCACTGGTTTTTGACCCACACACACACATTGTGATTTTCTTATCACAATGACATTATATGATGTTATATTTTAATTCTTTTTTTTTTCAGTCCACTAGTAAAAAGTACAATAAAAAGTGTGAATCCTGTTCGGTCTCAATATACACGTAATGCCGTGATACTGCGCTGGTAAATTTGTGCTGTTGAATTTCATAGATCCCATACAGACGAAATTCAGCCTTTTGCATTGTCAGTTACTGTAAACCGAACCATATTTTATATCAGGAAATCCTGAAACCATGCGATGTCTTTCTGACAACATGACTAAACGTTTTGACTTCACCGTATAGAAACAATGACAAAAGGACGTGTCATTCTGATGGTGATGACATTTTCATTGACACAAAAACGTACTTTTGAGGGAATACCTAAGGATTTTGAGTAAAGTACATTTTTGCAAGAAATCCAATGTGTTGTGTTGTTTGTACTAATTGTTTTGAGAACTGTTATGCAAATATTAAGACTGATTCGAGAAATGCCCCAAAGCAACTGAGGAAAACTGTAAAATGATTAGATGGTTTGAAATGGTTGGACACTGAACTAAAATGACTGCAGCTAACCAGCTAACATGAATAGACATTAAACTGAAGTGATTTGAGAACAAATTAAAATGAAAGTGAAGTGACAGTTGACAACTTAAAATTATTGGACACTAAAATGAAATGATAAGACCAACTAACATGCGTAATTGGACATTAAAGTATTATGATTGGTCATTTAACTAAAATGGGCGGGCATTAAACTGAAATGATTTAACAATGAGCTATTGGATTCTAAATCAAAGTGATTAGATGCCAACCTAAAATGTTTGGGCAGTAAAGTGAAATGATCAGGGTTAGTGTTAGGGGTTACACTGTACTAATTGAATATTAACCTGAAATGGTTTGTTAAACTGAAATTATTTTGTTAAGCTGCTTTGCGACAATGACAACTGTTAAAAGCGCTATACAAATAAATTGAATTGAATTGAATTGATTAGACACTATACTAAAATGATGGGACGCTAAATTAAAATGATTGGATGACAAACTGAAATGACTGAAGATTATCCTACGATTCACTGGATAATAAACTGAACTGATCGGATGCTAACCTGCACACATGTGACCATCTGTTGTGTCCAGTCATGCAGTTTGTAACAGAGTTTACAGTCATAATAAAACTTAACGAGTAAAAATAGAGTTTTTTCCCTTAAAAATGTAATTAAAGGAACCATAGTTTAATATGTTAGTAAATAATAATACACATATTACGCTAACATGTACTATTATAAATATAATAAGGGAAAGTAATTAGTGCAGTATTGCCCCCTGCTGCCCCGTGTGTCTCGCTCTGACCCCTGGCTGTGAGAGGGGGTGAAAAACATCTCAGTCTGGTTAGTCCTCTTGTTCTACACGGCCAATTTCCTCTCTCTCTCTCTCTCTCTCTCTCTCTCTCTCACACACACACACACACACACACACACACACACACATATACTGCCTCGTTAGTAAAGACCACCCTGAATTAGCCCTGCCAATCACTCTCTCTCTCTCTCTCTCACACACACACACACACACACACACACACACACACACACACACAGCATAAGTAATAACGACCTTAGTTCATTTTTCAAAACAAACAAAAAAAAATAAATACAAAAAAATGACTAAATACTATGATGCTGTATTTTCTGTGTCACTCCTTCCTGCACCCCACTAGTGATGCCAGGGCGCAATGGTACAGTGTGTAGACCTGGAACTCGCAGTGTTCACACAGTTTTCAGTATGCTGGCTTACCTAGTCTACCTACCTAGACTTACCTAGTCTCTAATCCCTGCAGCCAGGTCTCCACAGCATTTACCTTCAAATATATTTGACAGAGAGAGAGACAGAGAGAGAGAGAGAGAGAGAGAGACAGAGAGAGAGAGAGAGAGAGAGAGACAGAGAGAGAGAGAGAGAGAGAGACAGAGAGAGAGAGAGAGAGACAGAGACAGAGAGAGAGACAGAGAGAGAGACAGAGAGAGAGAGAGAGAGAGAGAGAGACAGAGACAGAGAGAGAGAGAGAGA